>NW_019290476.1:120021-131234 GCF_000500325.1 Leptinotarsa decemlineata
TTTATTTTGGGCAAAAAATCCAGAAGACATTTTTTATTTAAAATGAATCAGGCTATCGGAAATGAATTTTCAAATGGTAAACAAATGATACGACAACAAGATACATTGGAAATAAATTTTAGGGGTTGCGTTCTCCACCCCTCACAACCATGGGGTAAACCAAATAAATTTCTGGCTAAGTGTCTTTTTGGTAGTACAAAATGTCAGGTTGATTTCAATATTGTAACTATTTTATTGCTTGTGAAAAAAATTGTTATACAAATTTTATGTACCCCCTTCAAGGGGCTGTATCTTAACAAGGGATGCTCCAGTGAAATTTCTTTATATGGAAGATCCTATCTTTTTGTCGATGAGGAATCACCTCCTTAAATGTTTTACACTTATTGAGCACTGAAACGTGAAATGAAAACAAAATAAAATAAAAATAAACAAAAGATTCAAAATTGAATACTTAAAAATTGAATAAATAATCAAAAAAGGTTTCGAACCATGTAACTTCACGACGTTTCGATTGTTAGTATCCACAATCGTCCTCGGGTGATAACTGGCCTGTACCTCTTTCTATTCGCCCGAAGACGATGGTGGATCTGTATCTGTAGAGTAGGGAGGATGAGTATAGACCCACAGCACTTAGGCCACATGTGACCCATTATACATCCTCCCGAGGAGTTGTCCTCCTAGGTCATCGTCCATTCTGTCCTTTCCAGGAAGGTAGACAGGTCACTAAGAGACATCTCTTTTATATCGGTAGGTGTAGACCAAGACTCGCCGAACACACACTCCCTTTGGCAACCTTGAGGTGTCTCACGGTGGCTTCCACGAAAGTTTTGGAAGATGCAGCGACATTACTGTCGTTGCGCGGCTTCTTCATCCTTCTTGGGGTTCCCTCCGTGGAGGTGCACAAGTAAGGGAGCTTTCCTGCAGGGACAGCCGGTTCCTTGCCTTTATTCAAGTCGGAGCTCTTGGCGCCCGTCGCAGGAAGGTGGAGGTGTTTTAGGTGGAGTGGGGGAGGAGGAGGGTGCACTTACACTTGCTGCCAATCCTGCCTCCTTCGCTCTCTTTCTCCTTTTGGCCTCGGCGCCACAAATGCGCTTACGCCTTAGCCTTTGTATTACATCACGAGGTGATCTGCTATGTCCAGCCTGCTATGAGAAGAGTTGGTCACCTCTGGCAGAGCCCCGCATTACCAGAGGTAGGCTGATTACAGTGAGGTTTCGCCCAGTGCCGTATATCACCCTGCGGTCATTCAGCTGTCGGCACGATTCCTTACACTTTAGCGTGGGTAGGCTGGTCCACGGTGGCATGTTTTGCAGAGTCTTTTGGGGAGTTTTAGTTCCCCTCACCCCACTTATTTCTGCCAGTGACCAGGAGTCCGGCGACCACATCTGTAAGGCCACATGGGCTTCCCGCATAGGGCCTCCAGTCCCCTGGCCGTTTCACTTTCCGCCACCTGGGGACGCGCCCGATAGGTAGCCCAACACACGGGGACGATGGTGGATACTAACAATCGAAACGTCGTGAGGTAACTGGGTTTGAAATCATTTTTAATTATTTATTTCATTTTCAAATGTTCGATTTTCAATTTTTTGCTTATTTTTATTCATATTGTAATTTCATTTCACATTTCATTGCGTATTATTATTGTTACTTTAGTTGTTCCTTTGTTTTCAATTTGATTTGTTCTTCCAGAGATTTCAAATCTTATCCTAATAGACAATGTGAGTCCAAACTAGTAATGTTTTTAATATTGTACATGTTGATTCTATACATTTATTTCTTGCTGGCGAAAATAAATTTATTATAAGCGAGACTTCTTAAGAAGTTATGAATGATGGGAATATCGCAAATCAGGAACAGAAAGCAATCCATTGCGCATTTCATAACTTTCATATACACAACGAAGGTAATTTCTGATATCGTGTATCTCACGGTTTAATAAATGATGGTAAGAAAACTGGGTATGATAATTCAAAGAAATAATGTAGGAACGGTGAAGAGCGAATTATTAATATTCATAAACAACATGATCTAACCACAAACATATGAAACAAATCGTAAATCCAATAATAATAAATCCCATTTCAGAACCGATTATGATAATTTTTCAGCATTACTCCTTTCACTACCATGTGATAAAGGTCAGTTGAAATATTGTGTTACAGATGTTTCTCTTATGTTTTGCATACTTAGTGAACTCAATGGGTGATAGGAAAATTTCATGTGAAACAATAGGTAAGAGTTTATATTACTGTATGGTTGACGTGTTCGTTAAAATTCATATTGACAGTGATTTGTAGTGATGTCAGTTGTTCTTGTATCATGTTTTCAGCTATCATCAGAATTTTCAATATACTGCACTATTTTTATTTTTCGGACAAATAACGGTGATAAAATGATTGACTATTGAATGTTTTCTGGAATGACGTACTGAGAGAGTTTTCAAAATAGCCCATTCATAAAATATCTAGTGAAAACATCCCTAAGATATTGTTTTGATCACAATCTAATGTATAAAAATGGATATTTGTTGGTTGGTTGGTTGGTAAGTGATAAACTTCTACATCGCTCAACCGATCGTGATGAAACTTGACATGTATACGTAATTTTTCATGTAGAAGGTTTCAAGGCTATCAATTTTTCTGTAACTCGCCACTAGATGGCGTTGTAGAACAGTTTTTTGAAAGCACTGTTCTATAACGCTGCGTACGCCTAAGTTCGTTGATTCTGATTCTGTCAAAACATTGGAACAGCAGCGATACAGCAACGTAGTACTAATTAGTACTACAACTACCAAATTCTACGCGGGCGAAGCCGCGGGCAACAACTAGTGAATTATAAAACTGCCAAACAAAGCAATCGCGTTGTATTTTGATAGAAAGAAGAGACGCTTTTCTTAAGAACAAAACACAAGCACTACAGTAAAGTCCTCTAAGAGCGGTGACTGTGCAAAAGTAGTGATTCACGTTGGATTTGAATCGCTAGAGATTAAATTTGTTTGAAAAAACGTTCTTAGGAAGTTTATTCCTCATGAACGCAGTTCTCCAAATAAAGCAGTTCTTGAACAGAGAAGTTCGAGGTGTATTGTGTTGAACCTCAAAACGTTGGCCAGCCACAGTCTGTCGCGTATTCGTTATACACGGTGTTTCAAATTCGATCCTCACCATTGGGATCTCGGAAACTATGAGAGATACGAAGATAGTTGAATTGGGGCAAAGTTGCGCATTTCCCTGACTAAGAGTATGCCGTTGGGAAAGTTATGAAATTCCGAGTATATCGGAAGATATCTCAAAAAAACAGAAATATCGGAAAATGGTTTTTATTTTTTCTGGCTTTATTTTTTGAAAGATTCAAAAATAAATCGCACTTCTACATTGCAACTTCTTCCCTGCTACATAATAGTGTTTTCAGATTTGCTATCTGACGTTTCGTCTTCCGACCACCATCATCAACTTTATTTTTTCTTATGAGCGCTATATTGGATTTTTTCTGTTTTGAATAGAATCAGATTTTGTCTTTTCAATGATATATCATAAGTTATCATTTTCTTTCGAAGATATTGTAGATATTGAAACAAAATAATTCTTAGGCTTTGACTTTGATGTTTTTAAATTTTGCTTTCAATTTGTTACACACAATGACATTTTGGTATTGTACAAGTCATTGCATTTTTGGCAAAACATGGCTTTCACGAATGAAGAAAAAAGAGATATGATGCAAATTTATTACAAATACGATAAAAACAGTGTTAGGATATCGGAAATGTATTTATACTTGTATCCCGAAAGACGACAACCACATCGAACTATGTTCAAGTTATTGGATCAAAATCTCACAGAGTTTGGTTTGGAAAGTTTGGAAAGCTGAGGAAAAAATACGGAGACATGATGGACCTGGAAACTAAAAATAATTTGATGAATGAGTTATGTATGAGGTAAGTTAGACATAGTGTCCTTTTCAATAAAAATGAATAATTTGCAGATAAACATGAATATGGGGAAATCTACACGACAAATTTACTCCGAAATGAATATTTGTCATACAAGTGCTTGGAAACATCTCAAAAAAGCGGTTTAAAATGTAACAAAATACACATACAAATACACGAATTGTAGGATACTCAACCGAAATAACGAACACATTTGGAGCATAAACAACCCCAGGCAGTTCCGAGAAATTCGACTTCAAGTGCGATTTAGTATTAACGTGTGGGCAGGAATTTACAAAGATAGAGTTTTGGGTCCTCATTTATTCAACGGAATTCTGAATGGAGAAACCTATGACTAGTTTCAATGTCGATTTTCGAAGACTATTTGGATGATCTACCTTTGGCTAACTATAACATCTGGTTTCAGCACACTATCAGACGCACACTATCACACGCACACTATCAGACGAGTATTTAATTACCTGACTGAAAGGTTTGGTGATAAATGGATAGGGAATGATGGGCCGGTGAGGTGGCCAGCGAGGTCTCCAGACTCAGGTGTTATGGATACATTCTTATGAGAAAAATAGAGTTTATGGTCAGAGAAAATATCAAAATATTGAAGGAAATTAATCGTGCAGTGAATAATATTTAAAGGGCACAGTTGCGTTATAATAAACACGGCCAGCATTTTGAGCATTTCCTGTGATTTACTTTTGTCTTTATATTTCAGTTGATTATTGTTTAACGATGAGATTGGAACCTTTGGTGTGAAAGTTGAATAACTTTTCTCGAGATCAATTGCCCTAACACCAAACTGATATTTTTGCACTCGACTCGCGTTTCGCCAACAAAGTTAGCATCCTCAGGAGAAGAAAATTGATATCTAGTCTAGTCTAGTTAATCTTTATATGCTAAAATTTGTTACCTGAGGTTGTATACCTGAAGTCCAATATGGAATTCCTCGGTAATTAACTACCTGTAAGTTCTTAGTAACTATTATCTTCCTAACAGAAGATTAAAAATCGGGCTAAACGGGATGGGTCCCTTATCGCCATTCATGCTGTTTTTACATTTTGTTATTTTTAGACTCTTACATACATCGAGTAGCCTGGTGTCATGCACATGCTTAATCAATTTCAGATTGTTTTCACCAATTATGTGGTCCTTGTCTGGAGCATGTTGGGCGACACTAGATTTTTCTATCCTTCCGTATTTCATGTGTGCACAATGGTCCTTGAAGCGGGTTTTGATCGCTTGTCGACTCTGGCCGATTTATTTGCTGTTGCAATCTTGACAACCGATTTCATAAATCCTCAACCTTTCTTTGTTTTCCAGTCTATCTTTTGGATTACCAAGAAGCTGTTGCAATTTATAAGAAGTTTTATATGCAACTTTCATATTTACTTTATCGAATATCTGTTGGAGCCCTCTCGTATATTGGGGTTCATATGGGATTACTATAAACTTGTTATTACGAAGTGCTTCCCTAAACTTGCAATTTATAATTATCTTGTCAACTATCTCTGGGTTAAAACCGTTTGCTTCAGCTACATACCGAATCACTCTCTCTCTCTCTCACTCAACTCAAAGTCATCATATTCCAAAAATATCGACTCCATTTGTCTTATATCAATTTCAATAAAAGCTATTTCCAGGTGAGATGCGGTCTTTCCCTAATAATTAAAAGTAAACACATCAAGTAGTTTGATACACAGAGAGACTATGAAGAAAATGAAGTCGATAGTTTACAAAACCGAAAGGGAACTCTCCTGAAACATTAAAAACATACTATGACAAGACATTTTAGAATATACGGGGATTAGTGACAAGGGTTAGTAGTTGAGACGTATATCGAAAAATATAACGATTTGAAATTTGAAATATGAGGACTCAAAAGTGTTAATGAAAAAAAAAATGTGAGCCGTCACAGGACACCTGACAGATGCGAAACAACAATAATAATTTTCTGATTGATTCGGCCGTTACTTGATGAAGATCTATAGTAATTCCACAAACGTTATTGAAAAAATATATCACATATTTCGCTAAACATTAGCTTTTTCAGGTAACCATAATTGAGACTACCTGTAAGAAATTACCTGAACCTCTACATCTCGTACGTGCTCAATTATGATTACCTAAAGTATATTGCCTCACATCTACATCAAAAATAATTCTTTCTCGGTTTTTAAGAAAACAAGTTCAATAATGGTGATCTATTCAAATCTAGTTGGTCATTCATTAGAATGTTTGAATTGTTAAGTTTAATTATTTCCATTGCTTCCATTGCTTCCATGTGCAAAATTTCGAACTCTTCATTAAAGATGTGATTTTTTTCTAGAAAATGATTTGAATATGTTGAATTTGTTTTCTTATTTACATAGCTCTTATGATGTTCCTGGATTCGATTCCTAAATGTCCTGCCAGTTTGACCAATATATACCTTAGGGCACGTTCCACACTTTAATTTATATACTCTTGATTTCTAGAATTTGAATGTTTTATCCTTATTATTTTTAACTAGCTTTCCCAACGTTAACAATGGGTTTAAAGCCGAATCAATAAACAAAATACTGGCCAAGAAAGTCTACACCAAAGCGATTCGAGACGTTTTTCCCATTGATAAGGTAGATAATCAAAATTATCGAGCTTTAACCTATTTTGGACAACTAACGGAAAAAGTGGCTTCATTTTTGAGGAATCGAGATATTAAAATTGCTTATAGAACAAGTAATACGTTGGGAAAGCTAGTTAAAAATAATTTTAAATGGTAAACAAATGAAAGACAAAAAGTTACATTGGATATAAATTTCAGGGGTTTCGTTTTCCACCCCTTACAACCATGGGGTAAACCAAATAAATTTCTGGCTAAGTGTCTTTTTGGCAATACAAAACGTCAGGTTAATTTCAATATTGTATATTTTTTAGTGCTTGTGAAAAATAATGTTATACAACTTTTATGTACCCCTTTTAAGGGACTGTATCTTAACAAGAGATGCTCCAATAAAATTTTTTTATATGAAAGATTCTATCGTTTTTTTATGGGGAATCACCTTACCTGTGTTTTTATAGTGAATTCTTGAACTTGGTTATTAAATCCTTATTTCGAGATTTGAAAAACAATGCTGTCAACAGTGAAAAAATTCACATACTATTTGGACATCATCCATTGAAAAAAACTACAGGAACAAGCTATAAACCAGATCTATGCAATTTCAAAAAGCGAACTCCATAGAAAGTTGAGTTGTAGAACCTGAGTAGTAACTTGAAGAACAAATTATAATGAAATAAACAACAAAATTTGTGCACATCTGTTATTATCGATAATAACAATATTTATAATTCAAATGAAGCGGTGAATCAGGTATATATGAATGATCCTGGTACTGATTTAATATTTCGAAAAACATCACTATTTTACGAAAATCTGGCCAGCAATGAGTCCAAATGGTGTTGATGCATTGTGGGTATCTGAAAATGAGTCAAAATATTTCTTTCGAGTGAAATAAGTACACAAGAATATCAACAACGAATAACAATAAAGAATATCGCTGTTATTTCTGTATTGTTGCCTTTTATTACCCCGGAGCTGTAATGCAGGTAATCTTCAACTTTAATCCTATCCAAGAATATTTGTGTAGGTTACTTATTTCACATTATCACAAAGTCCAATATATAAAATTAGAAATTACATATGTTCATTTTCTGGTATTATGATGATAACGTTCCTCATATTCCTCATAGAAATTTACGAATGAATTGAAAAAAAATGAATAGCAATTTGACATTTTTAAAACGGTCATTTTGCATTGATTTTTTCATGAACTGTATTTCTTTCTTTTCATTATACAGCCACTTTCGTGGCTGTATAATCGTTCGTAGTATTGAAATATTATTGAAATAATTGAAGTCTATTTTGAGAGCACAAGACAAGGAACACAGTAACTTTTTGTAATATTTTGTATATATTTTCTGATATTTGGAAAAGAAAAGTGTTGGCTTTGTACTCCTCCACCTNCCATTGACTTTTCTTCAGATGGATTAGATATGAGCAGTTATGCAGCAGACAATGTGGCTCCTTGTCATTATAATCTATATGCACTTTCAAATCACAGTGGGACTACTTACAACGGACATTACACAGCATATTGCAGACACCCATATAGTGGCACATGGCATGAATACAACGATTCACAGGTGTTCCCAATTTCGCCAAAATCAATTGTGAGCAATGAGGCATATGTCCTCTTTTATGAACAGGAGGGAACGAAGCAGCACCTTTGATGTGTGTTTTTTTTTCTTCTTTCTTTTTTTCTTAATAATCTTAGTTCTTTGAATTGATTTGTATTTCTAGTTGTGTCACAATATATATACGAATTGTTGAACTAATAAACTATCGAAGTAAAAAAAACTTAAAATAAAAACAATTTCACACAAAAATGGATAGATCATGCAAAGAAGTAACTGAAACTGAAAGGAATAGTCCTCTCAAAACAGTAACTTTCATATGAACATTGAATTACACGAGAGTAAAATATTTTCGAAACAACTACTTTTATTGAATACTGACTTATACAAAAATCACATTTCTCTATATATTTTATATTTCAAACATTCGTTATGGAAATGAATCAGATGTTATACACAGGATTGCAACACAACATAGTAAATGAAAGAGGCAAAATTTCACTCACATGGTATACTGGTGGACATTCGATGTTTCGAAAAAAGACACTGTTTAGCACCAATCTAGATAACATAAGATGTAGTACTCAATTCATTCATAAAATTACGACAAATAAGTTATGTGTACTCATGTCATTGATGACAGTATATAATGACATTCATTCGATCATTTAATTCGAGCTCAGCCATAGGAGTTTTGTTCAAACTGAAAGGGGTATATTTTTGGAAATGAAACATTTTTTTGGGGGTTATCATTATGATTGTTGGTATAACATCACCAAGAATCCAATATATTGCTTTGCTGAAGGTAGCACACTTGTCTCGTCATTCCATTTGAATTCCAGGACATCGGCTGTGGATACAAATCTTCACCAGCTGCGGGAGGTTGCATATATTATTTTGATGAGGATCTATAAGTAATTTCGAATTTTGTTTTTTAAGAGTTATCAAAAACTTTATTGAACAATCATTTCAAACAAGGAAATTATATTTATTCACAAAAACTTCACTTTCTTTTACTTTGGTCAAGGACTCCTGATGAAAAATCTAATCTAACCCAAATTATAACAATAACAAATAATAGGAACAGAGCAAAAGATAGCAGAACAGGTCCATGCAGAAGAAAATGTGGCTTCCAGGTGTAGGATATCTCCAGATCTCGGATGTGTTGTTCTACTAGGTTAATTTTCTTCAACTTGATGACTGTGCGGCCGATATTGTCCAGATATTTGTGTGTGACTTCATCGGGTAGCCGTTCAACTTCATATGGAGTTTTAACTCTAATGTCGGAGACACCAACTGGTAAAATCACAGAAGTTACAAGTTCTTCAACAAACATTAAAAACATGGACTATTATTCTCATGTTTAATATATTGTCTTCCTTTTCCAATTTGAACGGGTACTGATAGCTTGGTACACTGTATCTAACAATGTAAGAACTCTACCAACCTCCAAAGAGAGGAAACCTAGGCCTCAATTCAAGTTCGATCCACTCTTTTCTTGTTCTCACTGACGATATAGATATATTTCCATTACTGTCTCTGTAGTAAATACTATGGGCCGAGACAGGTAGGATGGTACGGTAAGCTTTTATACTGTGATGTACGGAACTTGTATCTCTCTGATAATCATATCTTGAAAATGGATCTTTCAGTTTCGCTCCTGTATGTTATATTTCAATATGTTCTTCTACAGCTATATTTCCCCAGTGTGATACCTCGATGAATCTTTCCAATCTTGTGACTGTCAAAAAAAGGGCATTACTTTCATAATGTATAACCATTTCATCATCTGCGAAAGGTGGTATGCTGGAATAAGGTTAAATATGTCGAGTTTTCTGTTGTTTCCTGAGACTCTTCAAAGTTATTATGTCAAAATGTGTGCCGATTGATAATTTTTGAAATATCTCTAAGCAAATAACTTGACCAAAATAATCTGATGTAAAGCTTCAAAGCGAACTTTGAAAGTTATGGAATTGTGCGCAATTTCATCGATGGAGTTTTGATGAACAAGATGTATATCTTGATATCGTTTTCAGAAAAATAAATGATAATATAAATTCAAAAAACTCAGCGTGAAAGAGACGCCCTAGGAAGCCATTGTATGGCGAAACACGTGTTGCGTTTTTGTAAAACAGTCTAGTGAAAATCTCACAATGAAGTGTTGTTAGAAAACGTTTGAATACGATATGGTTTCAGCAGAATGAAGCAACATGACATTACCAAGTTAATGTCCGGCATCACTTCGATACAACATTTTCCAACCGGTGGATAGGGAGGCGAGGATCGATTGAATGGCCAGCGCGATCACCTGATTTTTCATCATTAGACTTCTTCTTATGGGGATATGTAAAGAGCAATGTGTACAAAACTAAACCTTCAGATTTGAATGACTTACAAGAACGAATAATGCTTGCGATTAGGTCGGTTACGCCTGATATGTTAAATAATGTTAAGACAGTTTTATTTGAGATTAGGATGTTGCCAAAACGTTCGCGGTGGACATTCTGAACATTAACTTCGTTAACATCCATAGTTCTTTTTCGTTCTACATTTCATAACGTTTTGCATTACATTTTAGTTTTTGAGTGTATTTTATCTCAATTGTTGCATTGAACTTGAAAGCGATAACAGTTTTGAATAGATAATGAAGAGACCTTTCAAGCGATTTATAGATATATGTGTAGTAGATGTGTAGAAATCTGTTATCAGTCTGTTAAATTATTCGAGCCGAGAACTAAAATTGCGAACAAGACTTTCTATTCCTTCTTTCCTAATACTTTCTTCGTCATACTCCGACCCAAACTTTACGCAGATACGATTTCTCCCACCGGCCATGACTCAGTCCGATAGCTGTACATACTAAGAATGCAAATTTTAACAGCTGTCTGAATTTGTAATAAAACGCAGGGTGCTCCGTTGGAAATATCAAACTTTCGGTCAGTTTTTCATGCAAACGAAAAAACTGTATTTTCACCACCTTGTATTGAAATAACGGAGATTATGCAGAAGTGTAAGGAACACCCAAGTATCACTTAACTCCAAACCAAGTTACAGTACCATAGTATTCCTTAACTCAAAGATATCAGCATTTTTATAG
>NW_019290477.1:0-12062 GCF_000500325.1 Leptinotarsa decemlineata
GGAACCAGGTTTTAGTATCAAAAACTCCTTAGAGTTCATTACCATTGTTATTAACATTGCCTACCCAGGACACGAAAACAACAGGTATCTAGATGTCTAAGTAGAAATAAGTAAACATAATAATATTAGGAATGAAGACCAAGACTAGTAGATAAGGCAATATTGTGAAATTAATTTAAGACACTTGAGACGCAGGTACCTAGAAGAGGTATCAATGGTATAAATAACTTCGTATGTATCTTCCTCTTGAAGATGATCACTTGGTGATCGAAACACGTGTCTAGGTGTTGAAATAACGGTTTGGTGTTGGGAAAAAACTCCAGTAATATTCAACAGAAATTCTGTTATTCTTTGCTTTTACACAAACAGAATGATCCTTTTTTGGATCGGATCGTTTCATGTGATGAAAAGTGGATCCTCTACGTCAATAGGAGACGTTGAAGACAGTGGTTGGACAACGATGAGCCAGCCACCCAGGCACTTCACAAAAAAAGACCATGGTCTCTGTATGGTGCCGGCTGCTGCTGCTGCGTCAGCAGCACATTGACAAAAGTGCTCTGATTCTAATGGCGCTAATGGCGCACTGAGATATTACAGTTTAAAGTAGACTCATTAAAATGGACAATACTTTTAAAACATCCTACTAAAAGAAAAATACAAATGTGAACAAACGTCAATAACAAAAAAAAATTAAGTGATTGCAAGAGCCGCAAATTTCACAAGTTTGACAAACCCGGGAGCAGGTGCAAACATATCAACAGCAAGCCGAATATATAAACTAATCTGTCGTCCACTTATTGAATACTCGCATCCACTGTTTCTCAATATCAAACAAAGGGCCTTGAAAACAATTAAAGTATCTGAAACAATGGCTATAAGAAAAATAACTAGATTGAGGTATCCCAATAACCCCAAACACAACCCTCCAAACCCTCTGCTGTACCAACTCACCGGTATTATCCCTATCGAGGAAAGACTACCGCCACTTTCTTATTATTATTATCATTATTTTTTTTACCGAAGTATGCGCTGGTCAGGCCCTATCCCCCGAAGCCCCGATACATTCGGGAGGGCGCGCCAGCATTATCATCCAACGACCACTCCTCACAAGGTGGGGTAAGTGATCATTGAGTCCGAGAATCATATGCCCTGAGCAAGCGCAGTGAGCCAAGAATGACAGCCAGTATGATTTTAAGATTCGAGAGTAGAGAGGGCATCATTCCACCAAGGACTCCAATAATCAGAACAACCGTCTTGACAGAGTGATCTGGATAGAGTCTGCGGAGTTCGAAGAGAAAATCCCGATATTTTATTCATTTTTCGTCCTCTTTTCTGACGATATTCGTTTCGCCAGGAGCTGAAAACTCCACGACAAATATCGTTTTGCTCTGGTGGTCGAGAAGGACTACATCAGGCTCATTAGCTTGTATGAGCCTGAGGGTGGGGAACGAATAGTTCCAATAAATTCGGCACTTCTCGTTCCCCACAACGGATTCAATATCCCCCGGAGCGTAGGGCAACACCGGTGTCTCGTCAATACCGTAAGAGTGCCGTAGATGATAATATAGCACTCTTAGGGCCGCGTTATGTCGATGGATAATAATAATAATAATATGCGGTCTCGGCCTATCCGTATATTATTATTATTGTAGCAAATAATTATCTAATGCCAATTCAAATAATAATAATTATGAATAGTCGATTTCAGAAAGGTGAAACAAATTATATCTGTTTGAGGTAATCCTATAAGCATCTGATAAAATTGTATCTTCATATTTCAGGATGACGACGTTGCTGCTGTCAAAAACGGTTCCCTCAGCATTCACAGGGTTCGTAGGGGTGGTGATGATCCTCACAAGCGTGAAATCACCACCCTCAAAATGGAATTGCAACAAATTATGAAGGGCAATTACGATTTCTTCATGCAGAAGGAAATCTTTGAACAACCCGAATCTGTCATTAACACAATGAGAGGGCGCATGAATTTTGAAAATGGAGTGAGTATTTTTTTGCTAAAATGTGTTTGATAAATGATGGTAAATCTTGAATGTTTAAAATTTGAATAAAGAGATTTCATTATATCAAAATTTAATCAAATGCATGAAATAGTTGTCTTATTTATAGCCTGTTACTTTAATTTATGTTAGAAACTGACATTTACAGTACGAAGGCCACAAAGAATTTTTGCATAAACATTCAAGAGATAGACTGACTGAATATCACAAAACCTATGTAAAATGTGTTAATGAGTTTGTGTATTTCCAAACAACATTATTAATTTTTATCACACCAAAGGAGAAATGTATTCTTTTATCTGTTGATTGATTAAATATCATATAGGTTGAAAATTCAATTTTCTTCGTTAATTTTACTCTAGAAACAATTAAACAATGATTTGGTTTGGTGTTGGGAAAAAACTCCAGTAATAAACGATAATGTTAATATAATGCAATTCAGTTTAATTATTTATTCATCCATTTGAGTAATATTGCTATAGGACTAATCAAAAGTACATAAACATACAACTTGAGTAAGAAATGTTGAAATGAAATGTATACACACACACAGATACATATTTATATAGACAGATAACGTTTCAAAAAAAGTATTCTTATTTAAATTGAAAGAGTATATTTTATGACAGAATAAATTTTGGAAAAGAAAGGTTTTGGTATATTCCCAAAACATGGGAATATACCAAAGAAAAGAAAGAAGCAACAATTTCAAAAAATTAACTTTATATAAAGATGTTTAGATCATGAAAAGAAATAACTTTCAGACACAAACCGGAAGAAAAAATCCCTCTCGAAACAGTTATTTTCATATAAACATTGAATCACACAAAAGAAAATTACTTCTGAAACAAATACTTATATGTGCACGCTAGATTATACGAAAAACACTTTTCTCGATTCCGTTTGTATTCCAAACATTCGTAATGGAATGGAGTCAGATATCTTTCACAGGTTTCCTACACAATATAATAAATGAAAGAAGTAAAATTTCACTTACATGGAACAATGTCATCCTCACTGGTTTTGCCGTGAGACACTTGCCTTATCGGCACTTCAGTATCAAATACAGATAACATTATAAGAAAAAACACTCAATTCGTTCATAAAATTACAACTTTTTGTCACGGAATGAGTTGAATCCACTTATGTCATCGTTGACAGTACCTAAATAACATTCATTCGCTTATTAGAATAAATCCCAGCCATAGGAATTGTTTAAATTTAAATGGTACATTTTTAGGAGAAGTTTATTTTTGGGAGAGGTTTTGGCTTTCTACTTCTCTATCTTGAAACAAAAAATTAACCCTGTATAAAGATTTGAAGATCACGCAAAGAAGTAACTTTCAGACACAAACTGGAAGAAAAAGCTCTTTTATATGAACGCTGAATTATACAAAAACACTTTTTTCTATTCCTTGTATTCCAAACATTCATGTGGAATCGAATCAAAAATCATTCACAGGATTCCTACACAATATAATAAATGAAAGAAGTAAAATTTCACTGACATGGAACACTGTCATCTTCACTGGAAGACATCCGATGTTACGCCGTAAGTCACTTGCCTTATCAGCTCTTCAGTACCAAATACGGATAACATTATATGGGCACTATCCGATAACTGAACGACTTTAGTGTCGAAGTTCTGTCTCACCCACCATTACCACAGACCTCTCGCCAACCGACTACCATCACACAATTGTTGTGCTGACGGAATTAATTGACTTGTGTTACGTCGGCAAAAGTGCACTGATTCAAATGGCGCTTATTTCGATTACAGCTCACAGATATCAGCTGAACCAATCATGAATTTCAACTCCTATGCCGAATTTATAGAGCTTGTCATACGAGATCTCGTGTTGAATATAATCAAACGCTTGACTTTATTACAAATAACTCCAGTTGGTTTTCCCCCCTATTCAGTAGGTGAGTGTCGGTGACTTGTTTTAAAATATTTTGAGCAAATTTCTGATGGGAGTTTTTTTTTGTTGAATATTTTGGGGGCACAGAAATCTTCTTGCAAATTCGTATTGTTCCTACCACAATTAATTTTTTATTTCCTAATTTCCAGACTGTGACTTTGGGTGGAATCAAGGAATACATCCCTGAAATCAAGAGGTGCAGAAGACTTATGCTGATTGGTTGTGGAACAAGTTATCACAGCGCCGTTGCTACAAGACAATTGCTAGAAGAGTTGACGGAATTACCTGTGATGGTCGAACTAGCTAGCGACTTTCTGGACCGCACCACTCCTGTTTTCAGAGACGACGTTTGCTTTTTCATTTCGCAGTCAGGAGAAACGGCTGACACTTTGATGGCTTTGAGATATTGTAAACTGAGGGGGGCTCTAATTATCGGAATCACAAATACTGTCGGTAGTTCCATCTGTAGGGAATCTCACTGCGGAGTTCACATTAACGCCGGCCCTGAAATCGGTGTGGCGTCTACAAAAGCTTACACCAGTCAGTTCATTTCCCTTGTTATGTTTGCTCTAGTAATGAGCGAAGACAGGCTTTCTCTGAGACAGAGGAGGCAGGAAGTAAGTTTCAATTATATTCATAACTAGTAAAATTGCTTGTCTAAATCACCAGAACTGCAAAAAACCGGTTCTTTGCACATATTTTGTCAACCAGGTTGACTCCTCGGTAGAAAATAAATAATATTGTTACTCTATTGTAATGTTATATTTATATACGAATATAATCTAACTTTTACTATCAATCACAAATTGTTACCACCTTGAGTTCTCTAAATAATTTTTACTCAAGGAACTGAATGCTAATGAGAATAGGACTTTTGTCACTATATCAAACATCCTCATTGATTTTATGTCGTGGCTGAATCACAAATTATATGTTCACAGTATAATCACTTTGTCTGGGAATCACTGTTCGGGCTTACGAATGTGAATATTTTCTGTATTTCTATGAACTAGTTTTATAACTCGTTTAGTCTGTCCAACGTGAATTCTAACATATTCTTTTGAACAATTTGACAAATTCCCAACTTTTTTGTTTCCTTCACGACTTTCCGAATGATCAAAACTAGTAGCACTCCAGGATAATAAAGTTTTGAAAAGCTTGTTTCTAAGTGGCCTGATTGAGGAAATTTTAGATGTAATTACAATGTAACTCTGATTTTCGAATTTTGGCAAAACATTTTTGCAGTTCATGCAATGACACACATTGTCTATTGAGCCAATAAAAATCTTCATATATTGTGGTTGAATATACAGTAGAATTCATATATAACGACTTCGTTTTTAACGACTAACCGTTTCAAGCGACGATAATGTATCTTCTCAGTACTAGGTCATGTACTTCTTGATTTTGTCAATACTTCTTTGATAAATGGGCACATTCCAGAAAAACTCAAAATTAGTACAGTTGTTTCTGTGCCTAAAGTTTACAACGCAAATGAAGCCTTTAACTTTCGTCCCATAAACACTCTGCCTCCTTTAGAAAAAGTATTAGAGTTAGCTGCTTATAACCAAATATGCACATATATCGAAGACGACAATCTTTTGATAGAGTATCAGTCAGGTTTTAGATCGCAACACTCATGTGAAACTGCTCTTCAACTCACCTTGTCTAAATGGAAACTGTCAATTGATGTCAATATAAATATGTAAGCAGTATTTTTGGGTTTCAAAAGAGCGTTCGAAACTATAGATATATATATTTTGCTATCAAAATTACAGTACTATGGAATAACTGGTAGGGTGTTGCTATGGTTCACAAGTTATTTACTCAACAGATCTCAATGTACTAAAATAAACAACGTCCTATCAAGCCAAAAAGCAATTGATACCGGGGTCCCCCAAGGGAGTGTACTTGGCCCTGTTTTATTCATACTTTATTTGAATGACATAAATTTTATTAGTGACTGTGAATTCATCAACCTCTTTGCAGATGATACTCTCATTGCAGCAAGCAACTCTGATATTCATAATGCTGTACGCAAAATTAATTTGACTCTTGAAAACGTGGCGAAGTTCTTGAACATAAACAAACTCAAACTGAATACCACTAAAACGAAAGCTATGATATTAACAACACAATATAATATAATTTAATTGACATCAACTCCATTAATATTGAGATCTACGGCGAAATTATAGAAATTGTGAAAGAATTCAAATACCTAGGCTTCATCGTTGATAACACTTTGAACTTAAAAAAACACTTCCAGTATATGTGTAATAAAATTTTAAAAAAATTGTTTTTCTTTACTAGAATGTAGACAATTAACATTCCAATCTAATTTGACTATTACTTATGACTTAAAAAAACATTTCCAGTATATGTGTAATAAAATTTCTAAAAAAATGTTTTTCTTTACTAGAATTAGTAGACAATTAACATTCCAATCTAATTTGACTATTTATAAAACAATAATCCTACCACACTTTGATTACTGTGCTACTTGATATCATTACTAGACGGTAATTCTATCTCTACTCTACAAAAATTACAAAACAGAGGAATGCGCTTGTTATTAAAATGCCATAAATATACTCCTATATTATCAATGATTAATATTCTGAATTGGATGACACTAAAAGATAGATTACAATATTTTTCTATGATATTCATATTCAAAATACTCACTGGAAAAGCACCACATTACTTCAATGAGTTTATTACATATAACCATCAGATACACAAATACGATACAAGAGGAAGAGATGACTTGGTTGTCCCACGAACTAACCTTGCAAGGACAATGAATTTTATTTTTCACAGAGGACTCTTGGACTATAACAAGCTTCCTAATGAAATTAAACAAAGTAACACCCTTCAACACTTCAAACGCTCCTTATCTCAGTATCTACAGGCACAATACTATTCCAATTGAGTTGTTCATCATTCTTCTTTCTATTAATCTCTTCATCATCTACTACTGCTATATTTTACCCAATATATTCCATTATATAGAGTCTTATATATTTCAGTTTTTTTGTAATTCTGTTTAATAACTGATATATTTGTATAATATTTATGTATATTAGGATATCTATTTCAAATAAATCTATTTCTATTTCTATGTTTACTCAACTTGAGTTTTATACTTTTGAGAAAATATAACCATTTAGTTCGACTCTGGTTCAAGCGACCAACTGCTTTTAGCTACCATTTTTCATGATAATATGTCCGGTTAAAACGTTGCGCAATGTTTCGTTTACACAACATACGCACCAATACAATTGAAGAAGAAAATGCAATATTACACTGATTAGAAGCCGGTGAATCTAATGCAGTGTTCGCAAAGGAATTTGGCGTTTGTCATTCTTCAATATACACAATTAAAAAGACTAAAGATCAAGTCGCTGTTTAATGCCAATGTTTTGAAATGCAAACGTGTAAGGACTTCTACTTATGGGCAGTTGGATAAGGCACTGTTACAGTGGTTCAAGCTTCAGCGCGACTGGAGAATACCTGTTAATGGATCACTTCAACAAGAGAAAGCAAACTTTTTTGCTAGACAGTTGGACATGCAAAATTTCACATGTTCCATAAGTTTGATAAATCGTTTTGAAGTAAGACAAAACATCGTCAGTGGTAAGATTGCTGGCGAGTCTTTGTCAGTTCAACAGAGTGATGTAATTGATTGGTTAGAAAAAGTTTGGCCAACTCTACTTGCGCAATTTAGAGATGATGAAATTTTTAATGCAGATGTTTTATAAATTAACCCCGGACAAGACGTTAAAATTCAAAGGTGAAAAATGTACAGAAGGAAAATCATCAAAGGAGAGAATAACTGTGATGGTGGCAGCCAATGTGAGTGGCACAGTAAAAAAATACTTCTCGTAATCGGAAAATATCAACGTCCCCGATGTTTTAAAAATGTACGGCATTTGCCAGTGGATTATGAGAGCAATCAAAGAGCCTGGATGACGACTGACATTTTCACCAAATGGGTAGTGCATGGGATCGTGAACACGAAAAAGAACAAAAAAATCCTGCAGTTTGTTGACAACTGTTTAGCACATCCCCATAATGCAGACTT
Organism: Leptinotarsa decemlineata; assembly: GCF_000500325.1. NCBI lineage: Eukaryota > Metazoa > Arthropoda > Insecta > Coleoptera > Chrysomelidae > Leptinotarsa > Leptinotarsa decemlineata. Next base: position 8,025 of record NW_019290477.1, read on the forward strand.
GAAAAGCATAACCCTGGTGTTTTTGCCTCCAAACACGACATCAGTGTTGCAACCTTTGGATCAAGGGATTATTCGAGCTTTAAAAGTACATTTTTGTAAAAACCTTGTCCTGAAAATGATCCAGTTTCTAGACGGCTGCAGAAGCATTAGTGTTGAGTACCCAAGATCACTGTTCTTGATTCTATTCTGATGATTCAAGATGCCTGGAACCAACTCAAGCAAGGGACAATTTTTAACTGTTACAAACACGCTGATTTTGTGCGAAGCAATATAGAATGTAGCATAACTTCAAACGCAGATGATTTCAACGAAAAAGACGATTTAACGCTGAGCATTTGGGCGAGGGCTATGTTACCCATAACAATCGAGGACTTTGAACAATACGCGTGTGTCGATAATGTCAATCCAAACAGCTAAATAAAAAACTAATGAACTAAGTTACTCTTTACTACTAATAAAAAAAATTGTGTAGGTTTATGAAAATAAAAATTAATAAAAAAAAATAAACCACGCCGTCCATGCCATACAAAGAAACCGCCGACATTCGGTAACTATTTAGTTTTCATGCCATTTGAATTGACTTCGTATATACTATACTTGAGGAATAATCTTGTCGTTTCGTGTGTCCTCTAGTTAGGTTCAGTCCCTTGAAGGTCGTTATATCCGGATCCTACTGTAATAACTACCGTCGACGATTTCCAAAAACATCCAACTTTTTCATCATTTTAATTTCCATGAAACATGTTTTATTGACTACGAACTACGAAAATGTATTGATATCTAGTGAGACTGGTTCCAGTTCACATCGATTTGGACCTGAAAAAAATTCCTGCACTTGGATCTGTGCTTGCTTTAAGAAAGTTGCAAACTTCTTAATCCGTATTGTTTAGGTATATGAAATTTGGATACATTTCTACGACCCATTAACAAAATAGAAATCGATAAAATGGAGACACTCTGGTTCTACAAGGTCTAATAAAATTTGTGTTCAAAAATCTGCTGAAAAGTTCTTTCTTCAGCTTTTAGGTATTTCCAAAAATTAATTGTGGTTAATTTTCTGCAAAAGAGTATTACAATAACTGGGTATTACTATTCGACGTTAGTGACTGCTCTACGAGAAAGAAATATGGAGACAAGATTTGGAAAGGAATCTTGTTCTTGCAGGACAATGCCCCTGCACGCAAATTGCATATTGCCATGCTAAGATTTGTAACCGTATCCACAGCATCAAGCGTATTTCCTCAATCTTTCTCTCGTGCAAAAAATTCTTGATTCAGGTTTTGAATTACTGGAACACTCTTCTTATTCACCGAATTTGGCACTGTTCGACTATCATGTCTTTCCTCATGAAGATAATCACTTGATGATTGAAACACGTGTCGAGGTGTTGAAAATACCGATAATATAGGTATTATCCAGTAATACTCAAACATTTTTTTGAAGATCTAGCGGCGTGGCAGGTTCACTGTAATGAATGTATCCAATTGAGAGATGAATATGTAAATATTTTGACTTTAAAATTTTCTTTGCTTCTATAGTAAGCTTGGAATTTTGCAATACATCCTCGTAATTGAAAATCTGTTGTTGAGTTACTTTCTTTGTGTCAATACATATCGATCCAGATCGGTAAAAATGAACCCTACTTTTCTTTATGCAAAACGTGTCACAAACATAATTTTGTATCTTTCTAATAAGTATTTCATTAAATTGGTATGGTGTTTGAGCTTTCCGAATAGTTTTATTCTTCACTAAAAAGTTATTGGGATTTAAAAAAAAACAGATTTATCGAATTGTTATTATTTTGTATGAAATTTTACCTATAACCATATCTTTAATTGTGCTTTATTTGATAATGCAACACAAAATATTTTTTCTTAAATTTCTATATATTCCACGTTTCTTTTGTTGGGTACCTATTCTGTATTATACAATTTTTAGATCATAACTGGTTTGAAAAATTTGCAACATCAAATCGGTGAAGTTTTGAAATTGGACAATAAGGTCAAACTGCTGGCAGAGGACCTTTATAAGAAGAAATCGTTACTGATAATGGGTCGTGGCTTCAATTTTGCAACTTGTTTGGAAGGCGCCTTGGTAAGATAGTTTTCACCTGTGTAAAATAAAATAACAATAAGGTTCTGCATTTTTCAGAAAGTCAAAGAGTTGACTTACATGCACAGCGAAGGAATCATGGCCGGTGAATTGAAACATGGACCACTTGCTCTTGTTGATGAAACAATGCCTGTTCTGATGATAGTTATGAGAGATCCTGTATATAACAAATGCATGAATGCACTTCAGCAGGTAGGCTTGAAGTTTCATTATTATTCATATAAAATAGAAAGTACTATTTTTTACATTACAAAAATTGTTGAATTGAAAAGGGTATATTTTTAAGAGAGATTAGTTTTTGAGAAAAAAGTTTCTGTTTCTTCATCTTTATATGAAAAATGTGGTTAAGTTCCGCAGATACAAAGAAAGCAATTAAATTCAAATTTAACTTTACAAAGATGTGTATATCATGCATGAAAGTTTTTTAGATACAAACTGAAAGAAAAAACCCATTCAAAACAACTACTTTCCAACTTATGAACATTAATAAGAACTATCATCCTTAGGTTTTTGGTCGAAAACATATGCCTACAACTTCTGATAAGAACCTTTTTGAACTTTTGATGAGGACTTGAATATAATATCTCAAGGACGGAAGATTTTCGATGTAAAAAAATTATATCAATGCTCATATTACGTTGTCCAAACTTAGGATAAATGAAATCAAAGAATCAGAGAATTAGGGATAAACTGCTTGCCAATCCCAACGGTTCTAGATCCTTCTGGTCGGTAGCTAAAGCTGTTAATCGAAATTGTACAAAATCCACAAATCCACTACTAACACAAGCGGATGGTTCAATTGCAACAATACCCATAGAAAATCAAATCTACTAGCTGAACAATTGACGTCCCACTCCACAGTCCAATTTCTGAGAAAGGTACCACCCATTATTCCCACACTATAATCCACAATGCCGCAAATTACTTTTCGACAACGTCTAGTCAGGTGAATTCTGAAACAGCTGAATATCAACAAGGCGTGTGGTCCTGATGAAGTGCCCGTCATTGACTTGAAAAGTGCGCAAATGAACTCGCACCAGTATTTTGCAGACTTTTCAACTTGTCTTACAAGAAAGGGGTTTTTCCTTCTTGTTGGAAAATTTCTTGCATTCAGCCCATTTCCAAAAAGGTCAAGAAAAATCTTCAAAATGACTACAGACCAGTTGGAAGGCACGAACTTGAGGCTTTGGAAGGCTTGATCTTGAACGATCATCAATATGGCTTTCGGAAACAAAGATCAACAGGCGATCTTCTATTGTATGTCACCCATGTTTGGAATNGCGATTTGAATCCAATGTGAATCACTATCATAATGAGTGAATCACTATCATAATGAATCTTTGACTTGCCTACCTTTCATCGAAAGTTACCCACATTTTTTGTAAAACGATGAAGAAGTAAAGAGCAAAGTTTGGTTTGGTTTGCAAGTTTCTGGCGATGTCCGATAATTTTATTAGTGTTCTTTTATGTAATTGTTTGTTTTTTGTTTGTAGGTTACTGCCCGCTCTGGTAAACCCATATTAATCTGTGAAGAAGGAGATCAGGAAACAATGTCCTATTGTCAAAAGTCACTTGAGGTACCCAAAACAGTTGATTGCTTACAAGGAATACTGACCGTTATTCCTATGCAGCTTCTATCTTTCCATATCGCCGTCCTCAAAGGATGTAACGTAGATTGTCCTCGTAATTTGGCTAAGAGTGTAACAGTTGAATGATAAGGTAATTCATATTAAGACAAACGTGTTGGATACAGATTTCTTCAATTTTATTGGCATGTAGTGAAATCAAAAAGTATTATTTACCTTATATATTTTAAAAAAGTTGCGTGAAAATGTTGATTGTCGGTTCCAAGGAAGAAATCAAATATTATAAATAATGTATTGAATGAATAATTGAAAATTAGTTGAGAATAATTGTGAATAATAT
>NW_019290477.1:16188-27652 GCF_000500325.1 Leptinotarsa decemlineata
GGTAATATTAGAGGATATTATACAAATATGAAAGTTATTGAGTGTCTGGATATAGATACAGAAGTCATAGCGCTCAAGAAAGTGACAAACCATAGACACGTGTTTTGGTATGTCACGCAGCTGCCTCCGTGGTGGTTTTGATAGTTTTCTTGTAAACACAAGATTTATTAACTGAAACCACAAATGTGCGGGTGGCTCCGTGCATTTGTACCTATTTCTTTCTTTTGGTAACGCTTGGCTGCACCATACTGATGATGGGCCAAAAGCCCGGAATACGTGTCTATGGTTTGCCACTTTCTTGAGTGCTATGAACATATCTTCAAGTGGCAGTCACATTCATCATTATTTTTAGAATATCCCTTTTTAATTCCACTACGTGGAAGGTAAATATAATTTCGACGTCGTGTAGTCATGGTATAAACCGTTTCATAGGAATGTGATGTAAACGTTCCTGGACTACGTTAATGTGACGTATAATGATTATGATCACAGATCAAGATCAACGTCTGTGGTCCAAAGTCCAAATCTATTCATTTGCGAATCACGGGTTTTCAAGGTTACATAATGACCATCTGCTTATTGCCAAGCCTTCAAATATGTCTTAGTATCTTGGACTAACTCTAATTGTTCTTTGGCGTCGGAAAAAGGAAAACACTATATCAACGCCGACTGAATGATTTGATTACTACTCAATAAAAACCTCCATTATCCAGTTAAGAAAGCATAGGATAGTTGATAGTTTTACGTTTTGCATATGCTTAAAAAGTAAAAATAACAAATGCTTGGCAACACCAAACTGTCAATTTTTGCCACCCTGAATACTTCTATCCAGTGTTGCCAATGTGTCCTAATTTATCGAAATAAGGGGAAATCGAACATCAATACTGGCAGTGAACGAAATCTGAGGAAACTAATTTTATGTAAATTTTACTTAAAGTTTCAATTTGCAAATAAANCACTCGAAATATTATTTTTATTAATAGCATGATAATGGACTTCACAACAAACATATGTTATATATTTTTTTCAACAAAAACATTTTTTCAATACTAAATAGTTTTTTTCTCATGTCACTTCGGTTGGTTACAAATTGTTTTTGTGGTGTAGGCATTGATTCATTATATATCAGAGGCTACAGTTTGCCTTTCGATATTCATCTTTAATAGTTTACCTATTGGGATAATATTGAGTTTCTTTCAATTTAACCTTCCAATAGTCCTGCCAAACTTTATGACATAGGTTCACACTGATCCTTTAAAGTGGTTGCCTAATTAATTTTTTTTAAATTTACTTTTATGATTTGCCACAATTTGGTTTTATAGGTAAAGGTGTAGGTTAGGTTAGGTTAGGTTAGAACTGTACTCTAACACCAGAACTGTAATACTTTTCTCGACGCACGTTTCACCAAGCAAGTTGGCTTGTTCAGGAGATGTACACCATTTCCTAATTCTTAAACTGGTCTCTATTTTCATCTCTCAAACACACATCAACTGGGAAGTATCAAGAAATTTCCCCGCGAATTTTTACCTGAAATCATCGGTCTGTGTTGAAAATGTATTATATTTGAATAGAGACCAGTTTAAGAGTAAGGAAATAGTGTACATCTCCTGAAGAAGCCAACTTGCTTGGTGAAATGTGTGTCAAGAAGAATGTTGCATTTTTGGTGTTTGAGAACTTTACTTGTTTTGCATTCATTTTACGAGAGAGGTTTCAGTTTCACCTTTTATTAACTTTCATGTTCACTTTCATTTTAACTTCAATAAATTTGCCTGAATAAAATTATGTAGTAGTCACATGTCTCATAGCAAAGAAACTTCCATGAGACATGAGACATTTGACTAAAATACAAAAACACCACAGGTAAAACTGGCACTGAAATGTGGTGAAGAATTGTATTATCTCAAGAATCGATCATTGTTCAAGTCTCCATAAAATCATAAAGATAATATAACGTTTTGACAAACCAATCACGTCTACTGAGAGGTTATATTAAAAAAAATCTTATGTGTTCATCTTCTGCCCTGACAAAGAAGCTATTTTTATCATATCAAGTTATTCCATTAAAGAAATATAGATCAGATCAAAGTTGTCCACTACACAAGTAAATATACGCATATTATTTTTTTCAGCCATAGCATTATGCTTGGGCGTTGTAGGTTATGGAGCATATGCCTTCAAAAGGACGGAGTCAAATGGTGAGGACAACGGAACTCAACTGAAAGAACAAACCCATTCAAAACAACTACTTTCCAACTTATGAACATTAATAAGAACTATCATCCTTAGGTTTTTGGTCGAAAACATATGCTTCTGATAAGAAAGTTTTTGAACTTTTGACGAGGACTTGAATATAATATCTCAAGGACGGAAGATTTTCGATGTAAAAAAATTATATCAATGCTCATATTACGTTGTCCAAACTTAGGATAAATGAAATCAAAGAATCAGAGAATTAGGGATAAACTGCTTGCCAATCCCAACGGTTCTAGATCCTTCTGGTCGGTAGCTAAAGCTGTTAATCGAAATTGTACAAAATCCACAAATCCACTACTAACACAAGCGGATGGTTCAATTGCAACAATACCCATAGAAAATCAAATCTACTAGCTGAACAATTGACGTCCCACTCCACAGTCCAATTTCTGAGAAAGGTACCACCCATTATTCCCACACTATAATCCACAATGCCGCAAATTACTTTTCGACAACGTCTAGTCAGGTGAATTCTGAAACAGCTGAATATCAACAAGGCGTGTGGTCCTGATGAAGTGCCCGTCATTGACTTGAAAAGTGCGCAAATGAACTCGCACCAGTATTTTGCAGACTTTTCAACTTGTCTTACAAGAAAGGGGTTTTTCCTTCTTGTTGGAAAATTTCTTGCATTCAGCCCATTTCCAAAAAGGTCAAGAAAAATCTTCAAAATGACTACAGACCAGTTGGAAGGCACGAACTTGAGGCTTTGGAAGGCTTGATCTTGAACGATCATCAATATGGCTTTCGGAAACAAAGATCAACAGGCGATCTTCTATTGTATGTCACCCATGTTTGGAATAACGCAATCGAAAACCATAGAGTGTCAAAAGCCGAAGCGCTTGATAATTCTAAGGCCTTTGACCTTGTGTGGCATGAGGGTTTGCTGGCCAAACTTGGAAGCTATGGCTTGCCAGATCATTTTTGTGTATGGCTCTTCAGCTTCCTGATGGAACGTTCCTTGCAAGTGGCCGTCGACGGATATTTCTCGAATACTTTTACCATCAACGCTGGTGTTCCCCGGGGATCTATATTGTCTCCAACCCTCTTTCTATTATATATAAATGACTTACTGGAAAAAAAACAAGAATCCAAAATATTGCTTTGCTGAAGACAGACTTGTTTCGTTATTCCATTTGGATTCCAGGACATCGGCGGCGGATGCACATCTTCACCGGCAGTGGATGCACATCTTCACCGGCAACAGGAGGTTGCATATCTTGATGAAGATCTAGAAGTAATTTCGAATTGGGGTGAAAGTAAAAAGCTCAATTCAATGCCACGAAAACCCAGGCATCGGTTTTCTCCAAAATGATAAATGTCTTCGAATTGGATAAATTAATGTCAGGTCAGACAATTCACTTTATGCTTCGATAAGTTTGATGGGGGTTAAAATGGACACCAATATGCCTTGGCACAATCATGTCACTGGAATTGCAAAAGCTGTTTTTCAAAAGCTTGGAACACTGTTCCGAACCAGAAAACTGTACACACGTCAGCAACTTTTGATGCTTTATAGAGCTCAGATCAGATCTTCTTTGGAGTATTGTTCTCATGTATGGAGGAGCTCCGCCCATAAGCATACCCTCAAGCTGCTGGATTCCATCCAGAAAAGAGCCATCTGCTTGATTGGAGACGCGAACATCATTTGCAACTTCCATTAATCAGCTGTGGCCCCCATACGAACGACAACTCTCAGAAGTTGAGAAACTTGTGCGAGCTAAGGACTGACGAGGTCTTACCTTTTAACATGTGATGGTCTGGAACATCGAAGAAAGGTTGGAGCCTCTCTTCTATAGATACTTTCACGGGAAGTGTTCAAGTGACTTAACATATTTGATTCCACCAAGAGCGGTATATATCAGAAATAAGCGACAGACTGTGGCTGATCATCGTTTTGAGGTTCAACTCAGTACACCTCGAACTTCACTGTTACAGTAATAATAATAATCTTTATTTATTCCAGTAAGATACAACTTGAAATATATACAAGAATATACATTGTAATGAATGAATCCTTGCATTTACAAATGTATCAATACATACTCAACAAAATTAGAAGTTTATCTACTACTATACCTATTTCTAATTACCTGCCAGAGGAAAAAAATTGAATGGATATATATTTAATATGTTTTAGAGCATAATGTCAAGTTCTGAGAAATATTGGTTGAAAGAACTGGATAAATCTGCAGATTTTTCATTTGAACTCATATGATATTTGGCTGTTTGATCTCATGTAATAAATTGAACTTGAGTCCTTTATAAAATGAAGATTTCGTTGCATTGTAAATTTATAGGTATTTTCTTCACTGATTATAATTGTAAAATATCCAGCAAATTCTGATTGATCGATGACATTTTAATGTTATTCTCATAGCACGAATGTCTGGAGACATTGTAAAAAAATCGTTTTATGATATGTTTTATTCACCATGAAACACAAATACTTGATTTCACTAACAAATTCTATTCTGTTGCCATCTACTATATTGAGTTGATTTGAATTAATACTTTCATGTTTGTGAGTAGTTATTATCATTGCTTTACCTATAGTGTCGCACATAAAGTTCGCGACATGGAAGTTTTTTTTATTAATAGATATAATGAAAATATGACTTTGCAGTTAGTTTGTGCTTGAAAAATGAGTAAAAAAACAGCCTCTTTCCTTTTGTCATGTGCTATTCTCAACCTGTCTAGTTTGAAATTTTTTCGAAAATACTCAAAAAATCTTTCTTTTTTTTGGAAATTTTGAAAAATGTCAAAGAAAACAGTTGCTCGAAATTTCGACTTTTTTTCATTTTTTTAAAATTTTTCGAACCTTTTGCTCTATCGATTCGAATGAAATATTATTCAAATTTCATAATTTTGATGAATACGAGACTTCAATGTCATATCTTGCCCAGAAAATATTCGCATAGGCCTGTTACCAGGAAAAAAAATACACCTCCAGAAATTCGTCTTTTTTGTTGCAAAGTTCATCTAGTTTTTTAATTTCATTGTATGGACGTTAATATGTCAGTAATGGAATAAACGTATTTCTCTTCATTCTCATTACACTCGTATTCCTTTTTTAATAGATTTTCATCCAGTTTGATTATATTTCTGACCAATAATTCAGTTACAAACTAACTCGAAATATCATATTTTTCTGTAAACTAAACATTGACTTTCGTTCAAGTGATTTGTACTAAACATGATATAAAATTTTGTGATTTCAAACATTTCAAGACTAATGCAACATTGGGAAGAAAATAGTAGGTACTGATCAAATCGAAATAAAATTTTCCTACAGTAGGCTTTTGAAACAAATTGTTAGTTTTGGTTAATGTCAAATTATTGCGTTTAATGAATTGAGTTGTTCTGTGTACAGATATTCGTACATGTATAATTAACAAATGAGTTTTATGTACAATGTTATCCACTACAGATATGTACAAAAATTTCATTATGAATCAGTTGTCTCAAGTTTTGGATAATCTGCCTCTAGGTGTTAGATGAAATTTGTGGTATCGATCCACCAAACGGTAGAAGTGAAACAGTATCTCAGTCAGATGTTTAGGGGCGCAGTGATAGGACAAGATTGGGAAGATTATTAGCCACCAAGATTCTCGGACTTCTCTCCGATGGACTTTTTTCTATAAGCACAGACCATTTCCAAACAAAGAACATTTAGAGAATACCATTCGGGAGTGTTGTGCTAACATAAATCTCCTATTAAAAATGCCACAAAGTCTGTAAATGAAAGTATAATTTGTATAGAACGAGAAGGAGATTATTGAGATAAATTATGAATGTTATGATGTTTTGTTGTGAATTTGATTATAGTTATTTTGGTTTAATGTTATTTACACATCTAATGGTGAAAATAAAGAATATAAGATTTATGAACTTAACTCAAGAAGCGTTATTATTTGCTCGATAACTNCCAATATTTTTTGTTTTCTTAACTTTAACTGATGTATTTGTTGCAAAAAATATATTCAGCAAAGGTTTAATTTTTTGATTTGACATGAAAATTATGGCCACATAACAAATGAGGAAAGTTCTGTTTTAACTGTTTGAAAACAACTTACAAGGTTGGTATTGAGAATACAAAATTCTCTAGTAACAGCCGACTGTATCATAAAAAGTTCAGAATAAACTTTTCTGTGTAGAATAATAAATATAGGGTATTGGTTACATTTCCTTTGAATTATTGATTTATTTTTCTAAGTAAAATATCAAACTCAATAAAACATTGATATTAGAGTTGTTCAATATTTCAAACTGTTTGAGAATGACCCCAATCCTTTGGTAGCTCACTTGAAATATTTGCCACCATTTACATTTTCCAGTCATATTTCTGCAAGTGATAAGTGTAGGATAGTTCCCACTAGTGAAAAGTGACAAACTACTTATCTCGTTTCATAAAGGATAAGATTTTTTAAATTATAAAATAATGTAGCTATGCTTATGTAATAATATCCATCATCCCTATTAGTCTGTTTTCAAAAATAAACAGGCTTATCTCATTCACTATTATGTTGACATGCTAGAGTGATGTTTCTCACACTTTCAAAAGAAATATTCTTTGGAAACTGTTTTGAATTAAAAAAAACTGAGCGAAAATTGGTTCTTGAAGGAAAATATTGATATCTCAAAATAAATAAGCAAGTCGAACTTGAACTAAAAAAAATTTGACCACAAATAGAAAAAACTGAGTTTTCTCATATTCCTTCAACTTTCGAAAATAAATTTTCGTAATTCAGCAAAGGTTAGNAAACCCGAAACCGGTCGTATAAATTAAATCAACTAGTAGTAATTAGACAAAAGTGTTTTTATTCATTTCATTAAAGTGATCATGAATTACCACAAAATAAACAAGTCATCAATCACACATAAAAAAATGAACCTTGAACACAATATGGTTGAAAACGTCAAAAGGAAGTTCAGATTAAAATTTTCAATAACATCTGATAACTAAACCTACGAAGCCTAAGGAGTGCCACAATTGACTTTCAAACAAAAACGGAATTGAATGAAATTCCGAGGTTAAACTTAATGGGTAGAACTGGAACATCTGACTAAAGTGAATCTGAATAAATAATTCTTTTTTCAATCATATTCCTAATTGAAAGTCGATTTCGAGATTGAAGTCGAATTTAACAAAATTATTATTCTTAAATTCCAACTCTAAACTTAGAATTTCATAAAATTTCGAATTCAAGATCAGATTTCAATAAATTTTATCTTTAAGAAAACGTGGCACTTAGTACAAACCACAGTATGAAATTATATTATTTGTAACACAACCTGAGGCAGTTCATGCACCATCATATTAAAGCTTTTTTTAAACGGTTTTATTCAGCTTGTCCTGTTTGTTTGGGTCAAATTTAGTAATTAATGTTTGACCCCCTTTCTGTTGACAAATTGATCTGATATTTGGTACACATATTTAGTTGTGATGACAATACAATTAAGTGTAAGGATGGGCAACACTTGGTTACCAAAAGNTGAGAGTGAATTTCCTCACTTTCATATTAGCATATTTTGAAATAAATTATAATACTACTTCATAAGATCTCGGGTTTTTACCTTATAACCAGCTTACCAAAGTCGAAATTCATGCAAGCTATGAATTAACGAGGTGTTATCTTTCAATGAGCGATTCTTATACCACAAATGAATTCACAAACGAAACATTCTTCTGGAATTATTTCAATGAGTACAGAAAAGTCTATCGATCCACTATAAGTCTAGCTAAGAGAATATATTACGGCAACAGAATGGGGGAATCGAAAAATAAAATTAAAGAAACTTGGTCATTTATTAGTGACATGAGAGGTAAAACAAAAAAGAAAAACTCTGAACTCTCACTTATTCCTGATATAATAAATGAGTTCTACTGGTATATTGCTAAACAGTTGAATAACACAATTCATGCTCCATATCAACTTAAAAAATATAAAAATTCATGACAGTCCTATTTTATATGACACTGCTGACCTCAACGAATTGTTTGAAATACTTCAATGACATTATAAACAAAAACATGGCCGGATATGATGATATTTCCGTTAAGATTCATCTGAATTTACCGCTCAATGCTCTAGACTAGAAGCTTTGGTCGCCCTTATTAATGCCTTATTCAGAACTGGCTCATTTTCTTATTCCCTGAAGACTTTTGTTGTCATTCTACTACATGAAGGTAGTGATTTGGATCTTATCTAAGGGATAATCCCTCCAATATGCGTCCTATTTACCTAATACCGACTTTAGTTAAAATTATTGAGAAATTGGTCAAAGTACGTTTAGATGAACTCTTAAAAGTGCACTGTATTATAAGCAAAAACCAGTTTGGGTTTCAGGCGGAAAAAGATGCAAATGATGCTATCTTCTCTTTTTTATGAGAAATTTACTCTGAATTGAATGCTGCTGAAGTAGCCGCCGCAACTTTTTGTGATATTTCAAAGGCGTTTGATTGCGTCAATCATAAAATTGTACTAAAAAAACTTCATAAATATGGATGTAGAGGTGTAACGAACACCTGGTTCGAATCGTACTTTTCAGGACGGAGTCAAATGGTGAGGACAACGGAACTCTCGGAGAACAGGGCCATCGAATCTGGTGTACCACAGATTTCTGTATTAGGCCCTATTCTATATTTCTGCTATATATGAATAACATCTCTATGATTGAAATATCTGGTATTTTCACTTTATTCGCGGATGATACTACAATATTGTAGAATGAAAAAAACTCAGTGGACCTAAATAAAATAATATCATCCGACTTGAAGAAGGTGGAGAGCTGGTGCGATGCAAATTAACTCTCTCTCTCAATGCATCTAAAACGAATATATCATTCAAATGTTCGCTTGATGAAATTCCAATAGGCGCTGCCTTATCACAAAATAAATAAAACACAAAATTTCTTGGCGTATTCATTGATAATAGGCTGAAATTTGATGAACACCTCAAAGAACTCAATAGTAAGATCTCCTCCGGATGTTATGCAGTTAGAGTGGTTTCAAATGAGTTGGGTTTCCATATCGCAACTTGTTTACTGCCAATAAAATTTTAACATTCATCGCACTTTTCATCCTAGAGACGGTTTGCCTTATTTATAAACATAAATCGAAGTTCAACTTTGCTTCTACTTTTTATGCTACTCGTAATAGACCTTTAGACTTCCCATCTCAACTTCGAATTTAATCAAGGATTCCATATACTATAATGGTGGTAAGTTGTTGAATCATTTACCATTAGAAATTAAATCTGAAAATTTAAGCAACATTCATTTCAAAAAGGCGGTGAAGAACTTACTTGTTTATAGTTTGGAAGAGTTTTTTAGCGAATCCTTTTCACAATAAATTAACAATTTATTCTTTGTACTATCACTTTATAACATAGTGGTGTTTTATCTATAATTTAAATATGTTTTTTTCCGTTAACCAGCTATCGCACCCCTATGAATGACAACCCTCAGAAGTCGAAACGGGTGTGAGCTAAGGACTAACGAGGTCTCACCTTTTAACGTGTGATTCCTAACACGGGTTGGACGATAGCAAGTGAAAATCGAGCGTTCAGCCTGGGGCTTGAACCATCGACTAACACATCGGCCGAGTGACTGAGTGAATAAAGCACCCACGTCGAACCACCCGGCTTCCGACCGTAGCCGGTCAAAGTCTATGTATTTTTATTTAACGACGTTTCGATATTATCTATGCCATCTTCGGGTTTAAAATGTTAAAAATAGTAAAATATTGAAGTTGAGAGGTTGAAAACATAATTCGTTACATAATATCAAAAAATATGACTAGAAATTAATATGAAGGAAAAATTCATGATTTATACTTACAAAATAATTGAATGAGATTACTATTTTGTACTTATTTCAATTTACTTTTTTGTGATATAAAAAAAATGTTGAATGAATTGAAATGAATCAATGAGTAGAATTTGGAATCCCTGACGTGAAATACATCTATTGAAAACACTTTTCCCTCACAAAACAAAAAAGCTCTCTCGACGCGCGTTTCGTTAACCAAGTTAGCATTATTAGAAAGTGTCTTAGTTATATCATCATTTCCTGTTGACGTTATGACGTTTACTTAGTTACCAGAACCTGTGTCGAGAAACAGCATTTTTGTTCTGGATAGGAAAACTTGTTTCCAATAGATTATTCATAATTGGTTTTTATTCTGGTATTAGTGATTTTTTTGGATTGTGACAATCTATGGTTTATAATCATCAGTAACAATGTGTTTTGTTGGATTTGAAAACTAAGAAGTTTGCAATTTTTAATTTTTCAGAAATTGCCTTTTCACTTAGACTCGTGAGAGTGTTTTATTTTGAGGATAACTTGCCAAATTGCTATTAGTAACGGCAACGCTGGATCGTTATCTTTCCAATAAGTAGTCAATGTCGTTTTAGGGTATGTATTTCATGTTTTAGCGGAAATTTACTGTTGCGGCTTGCAGATCATTTATTTCTTTGGTTTTTTTGTGTTGATATCGAAACATGTCCCTTAGTGAGTAATATTTTTTTAGTTCTCTTTATATTTCAAGTTTTTGCAATATGATGTAATAGCTGTTTGTCTTTATTCATAGCTATTTTTCAAATTTTTTGTATAGGACACAGTGATTACTGAATAAAATTGAATACAAAACTATTACTTTCAGCAACAATGAACAAACCAAAAATATTCTTCGAGGAAGAGACTCAAACAGAAAGGTTAAGCAGGAAAGTCAAAGAAACTCCATTTTTCCCTATTGGTAAGTCTTCTTTTTTCTTAGCCATTGGCTTCTGTTGGAAGGCTCATATATTCAAGGATTATTTTTAAATTGACACTCATTACTGTTTGCCAATCTTTTCCTAAAATTTTCATATCTACACTCGAAATATTCTTTTTATTAATAGCATGATAATGGACTTCACAACAAACATATGTTATATATTTTTTCAACAAAAACATTTTTTCAACAGGAAATAGTTATAACAGTTTTTTTCTCATATCACTTCAGTTGGTTACAAATTGTTTTTGTGGTGTAGGCATTGATTCATTATATATCAGAGGCTACAGTTTGCCTTTCGATATTCATCTTTAATAGTTTACCTGTTAGGATAATACTGAGTTTTTTCAAATTAAACTTCCAATAGTCCTGCCAAACTTTATGACGTAGGTTCACACTGATACCTTAAAGTGGTTGCCTAGTAAAGAGCAAAGTTTG
>NW_019290477.1:27790-44472 GCF_000500325.1 Leptinotarsa decemlineata
AAGTTGATGATATTCCATAATTAAAAATAGAATTCCTTTCAGAGTATCATTCCTCTAACCAAGTTGAAGCGAACGACAAACAATAAATTTGTCATTGCTCCATTTTGTAAACAAGGTACTAACCAACCGCATATCCAAACTTTGCCCAATTTCTCATATAAGGAAAAAAACCTTCACATATATTCAGTGGGCATACTTGAAGACTGGCTGTAAATCAAATAAACTAAAAGAACAATTTGTTCAGGCCAGTCTCGACTTACCGACACTATAGGTTAATGGACTGACACCAACTGAATCCAACGGCCTTCGTGGTATTAGACAGGGGAATAGTTGTTTTCTGATAGGTGTCAGAGTATTAACCTACAGCGTAGGTAAGTTGAGACTGGCCTGAATAAATTGTTCGTTTTATTCAATTTGATTTATAGCCAGTCTTGCCACTGAATATATGTGAAAACTCTCCAAGGCTGTTAGTTGCAGAGCCACACTTCAACATCTAGCGCCAAAACAAAACCCATTTATGACTTGACACCAGACAATGCTGTTTCGATCCACTATAGGTCTTATTAGTGGTGTTAGGCTGAACCAGAAATGCGTTCTCGAAATCCATCTTCAATTTAGTCAGGTTGGAGCCTGGCTCCCTTACCCTTTGAACTGATGTTTGCCAGAAGGACAAACGGGTCATAACTGATATGGGTGTTAAATTGTATGGTGGCATGAATGTCCTCAGACATCAGTACCGCCCTTCAAGGTGTACCCCTGCCTGGCTGGGGTGAATTGGATGAAAACGTTGTTCATCTTTCATTGGAAGATATACTNGGAAAAGGGTTCGCTGATAGAGCCTTCTCAGGCGATTTCTCTCTCGTATCAAGGCTTTGATACGAGGGGGAAACTCATTATAGCTCCTCAGCGGACACTCCTCCCTGGCGGTGGCCGCTCGAAACGCATCATTTACGGAAAGCTCGAAACGCTCGACTGCCGCGTCGAGTTCGTCAGGAGAGTCGAGTACCTCAGGAGGCACGCGCATCTCTTCGAGTTGGGCTGTGAAGACATCCCAATCCGTCTTAGATTTCATGCAATAATCAGGGGAAGGAAGATCATCACCCAATACCAGGACTACTGGGTTATGATCAGAATCCAGTTCCGACAGAACGTAAATTTCGCTAGTCAGAGAGACATTTCTGAGAAGCGCAATGTAGAAATGCGTTGCTGGACTCAACTGTCCTTAAAGGACAAACCTGAGTAGAAAAGGTTGACGACATCTCCCCTTACAAAGACGCCATCTGTGAGATAGATAGAGAATTCAACCCTCGAATAACAAAGATAAACAAGGCTCTCCAAGAGAGTCAGTTGCAAAGCCAAGCTTCGACATCGACCGCCGACGAGATTCGTCCTCTGTCTTTCACTGCAAGGCACTACTTGAAAACCAGAACCCAAACATAACTCATTTATGATTCAACACCAGACAGCGCTGTTTCGACCTGCCATATGCCATCAGTGGTGTTGGGCTGAACCACAAATGCGTTATTGCATTCGACTGTTTTTAAAAGCCAAGCATGGGTAAGAAAACTCAACGACATCTCCCCTCAAGAAGACGCCATCTGTGAGATGGACAGAGAACTCAATCCTTTTACTTTGAGGACATTTGAGTCGAGCAACGCATTTCTGGTCCAGCCTAACATTTCTAGTTTAGCCTAACAGCTCACTCTGGTGTTGAATCATAAATGCCTTGTGTTTGGGCTCTGGTTTTCAACTTCGTTAATGATGAAGTGTAGGAGGAGAATTCAAAATCTAACTGTACCTGATGGTAACGTGGGAAATTTTTCTACACATAAGTATTTATATTCTTATGAAAAATTGTACCTTATAAACAATACTTGAATCTGTCAGGGGATAAGTGCTAGCCAAACGAAATCTATGGTATTTTAATATGTGATCACAAGAAATAGACAGTTTTTGAAGTTTTTCAAATATTATTTAAATGTTTTTCAAACTTTCTCAAAGTTGGAGCAAAAATTTCAATTAGTATGTTTATTTCTGTTATTGGAAGATTAAACTTCCTCTTGAAGATGATCACTTGGTGAATGAAACACGTGTCGAGGTGTTGAAAATAACAGTTTGGTGGTGGGATAGAACTTCAGTAATATTCATTACTACACCAAAGGTTCCAAACAGTGCAGCACAAATGTTTATTTTTGTTGATACCTCAATATTGAAAGGGCTATAATTACTTGTTTTATTAAAGCCGGTCAAGCACTGATTAGTCTGATTTGTAAAATTAAATACAACTCATTTTTCAAAATTTATTTTCCATAAAAGTGGTTTTACTTCAACACTTGATTGTAAAGGGAAAACATACATTTTTTAAATTGATAGAAGCAAAATCTCATGATACTGTATATACATTTTAAATAGTTTTCCATTATTTCAACTTATATCACAAAGGCAAATCAGAATTAACATAAACAAATATATTTATAAAATCTGGCACACAGAACATTCGATACACCATAGTGCTTAGTCGAACTTGAACTAAAAAAAATTTGACCACAAATAGAAAAAACTGAGTTTTCTCATATTCCTTCAACTTTCGAAAATAAATTTTCGTAATTCAGCAAAGGTTAGATTATAGCATTCCAAGTCAGTTTTATTATATGATTTATTTCATTTTGTAAAACCATATCTTGAACTCATAGCCAATTATTGAAAAGAATAAACATATTGAAAGGTTAATTCAAATAGTCACCAGTCTTTATATTCACAGAGAGTATAACCGATTTCAAGAATATTTACTATGTAAAATGAACTTCATTTCAGATTGACTGATAAACTAATGGGAACGTACATGAAGGCTTCTTGTTTAAGAAACATTTTTTGACTTGTTTAAAATACTGCTCGGGTCTAGTGAAGTCAGAGAGGACCTCTTGTGATGAATAACAGAAGCAACTGTGTCCCTAATTCAAGTAATCAAGTAGTTATAATGAATATTTCGAGTTGTTTCATTTTCTGAAAGATAAAAATACTTATTTCAACTGGGGCTGTGAATTTAATTTATATTTAATATACAATATTTGATCAGACGTATTATATTTTGAAAGTAGTCATCCTTTCGAACAAGTAATCTAAAAGTGATGGCAGATCAACTGATTTCCTGTTGCCTAGTTCCACGATAGTTTATCCTAGTTCTCAGAGATACATTTGTTCGAACTATTTAATTTTTTCTATTTGAACAATGTAACCAAAAGCCCACTTTTGACAAGACCAGTGAGGAAAATAAGCGAAATATAGACCGAATAGAGTTGTCTGAGAAATCTACTTAAATACCTCTGGTTTCATTCATGAATCATGTCCATAGTTCTTGGTAAATCACAATTTCATTTAGAAATTATGTTCTGGAATAGGCAAATAATCTTGAAGCTAAATAACAGAAATTATCGAATAATTATTTTGATTTTTAACCTGTAGACTACCAGTGAAACTTCACACGTTTTATTTAAATTTTTGACAGGCAAACACCACGTAATTTTCAATTCCTTACATTTAATGCCCTTTTGCAGCATTGCTATCTACAAATCAATGAGGAATTTCAGTTTTACTGATTGTCTCAAAAGCAATTTGCAAGACTAAAAAGTTTTAAGATTTTAACAAAAATGTGAATAAGTATTATAGGCATGTACCTGTGATTTCATGTCACAGGAAAGATTATTTTTTAGTATCTAATTCGAATAAACTGAATTGAATCAATATTCCAATCACCTTTAATATGAGGTACCACCTTATTTATGGTAGGCTTTCATTTTTATTGTTTCATTCAAGACATGTTAGAAAGTAATGAAGTTTTGAAACTTTATTTTTGACCAACATTTTTCTTCCTAATCTGTATCTTTTCAAGATTCCTAAATAGCAATTCTGGGAAAAGTTGAATTTAGCATGTACATCTCATTTCATAATACAAATTTGTTTTATGACACATTGCCTTATTTGTATTTTAGAAGAAAATAAATAAAACAGAATCAATATTTAGGCCCCAACATATATGATGACATTTGCTAGTCAATTCACAAATAGGTTAAATACCACTTCATGATAATCCTACGAATTCACTAAAAGGAAGAACTATTCTAAACATATAGTGAATGACTTGTTATAAATTCGATTATGTCGCAGCAAATACCTTGAAAAAGCTGTAACTTGTATTTTTTCATAAATACTATTCGTTAGAGTATCGTTGGCTCTACTTTTGTTAATCATAATGTTGAGGTACTACCTTGATTATCCGTATTTCGTTAGATAGATCGATTCAAAATTGAATAAATTATGAAAAAATACGAGATCACATGAAATGACCAAAAATGTGAAATTAGATACATGATTACACCTTATTTATTATTATTATTAAGAGAGCTAAAAACATTTCAATAGTATTTATATCATGAACAGTCAAATGGAAGTAATATTTCCAAAAATGTTTACATCTAAGTGTCTCAAAAATAATAGGACCTTCTAGATTGTTAAGTAATCTCAATCAAGATAACGGTCTTATTGTTTGTAAGATGCTCTTGTCCCATTACAGGTACATAATATACTTTGCTTATTACATTGGCTAAATATGATCTATCACACACTGAAAAACAAATCCATATATGTTGATGAAATTATTCCTAAAATCATTATTTATAAGAAAAGTATATCACATACTGGAGTAATTTAAATGCTAGTAGAAAATCTTACTTTTAAAGCAGAGTGCGGGATTCATCATAGTAGATTTGTAAACTATTACAAGATCAACATTATCTTCAGACATATCCGCCTAACATTAGATAATCTGCTTTCTGTATCCACTCCATATAAATTCAGGATGCTCTATAAGAGCAAATAAGTTCAGCATGAATACAGAAGCCTATTTTTAATGTAGCAGTGCGTTCAGATCTCAATAAAAAATCTATCAGTACTAATGTAAATCTAAGGCAGTTCAATAAAAGTACAGATTTAGTGAAACGACAAATAAGAGGCGGTCGTCAGTATTGGATCTATGAACCCTTATAGCTTTAAAGAATGTAACACTGATTAAAAGAATGATGCAAGGCAAGAATATATTACTGATATGCTAAATTTATTGTAAAAGGCTGACCCACTAAATGTATAACAATAATAATTTACAAATATAAAATAATTTCGCACTGATATAACTCCTAGCTCATATATTCAATACTTGAGAGCTTTGGTGTGAATGAATTGAATTCTTAAAGTATACTCGTTTAAGTTCATTCGGCTAATGAGCTCCATGTATTAGAACAATGGTGTGCTGCAGTAAGCTGCCGTTATATCTATCGATTGACCGCGGCCGATGACAAGCTCTTGATTATACAAATTTTAAAGGCAATCTATTTTGAATGTTTTTCATCATATTATCGTGACTTTCAAGAAAAGTTCATTTTGTATAAGTACTATCTAAGTTTATTTTGTTGTCAACTATATATGTGTAAAATTTTTTAAGACTAAATAGTTGAGTTTATTGAATATTGGCTTCTTATTTCACTTATTTTCTTAAGCATCTTTATGTACAATTTGAATTCAAGAAGTAGTTTCTACTACGTATATGTTTTTGAAATAATTGCTTGAAAAGTGATAGGCTCCACTCGGGAAATGGTAATATAATAACATTACAATAATACCTAGAAAGTAGTGAAGATGAATTAAAAGTTCATGAGAAACCAAAAATTAATATAAAAATGAAAAATCTGAGAATCACACATCACGAAGATTTCACAATAAACAGTTCATATAAATTTGTGGGACACCACAATTGCATTACTCCATCTAGAATGATTCTAATCCTTCTATTTATGTGCACTGAACCCAAACGCTGCTCCGCCATTGCCACCGCTGCGGTGAAAGTGAACATTCTGCCACTTATTGTCCTTTTTATGCCACACTCTGCTCTCTTCAGACTGGTGAGTATGTGCTTGACCATGCCTCGGGAAAAAATAAAGAATAAATATATTACCTGTCTAGGGAGTAAGAGACTAAATTATCTTTTCAACAAGACAGGGTAGAGAATATATTAATATCATGTATAAACATTTGCCATTTTTTGAAGTAAGTATATTGTAATTAAGGGCGAAGCTATCTCCCTTTACACAGACGCTATCTACTGAATAAACAGAAAACTCAATTATCGAACAAACGAGGCTCCCAGAAGCTAACTGTTGCTAAGCCAAGCTTCGACATCGACCGCCAACAAGTCGTAAACTAGAATCATAAATGCGTTGTGCTTGGGCCCCAGTTTACGCTTAGTTACTATGCCTTGCAGTGAAAGACAGAGGACGAATCTTGTAGGCAGTCGATGTCGATGCTTGGCTTTGCAACTGCGATGATTGAGACCTGTATCGATCCCATAGATGGTGACTTCGTAAGGGGAAAGGTTGTCACCCTTACTTACATTCAGGTTTGTCTTTTAAGGGCAGTTGAGTCCAGCAATGCATTTGTGGTTCAGCCTAGCACCACTGGTGAATCGAAGTGTGATGTGTTTGGGCTCTAGTTAACGACCAGATATAAAATGTGTCCAAGATAAGGAAGGTCAGCTTGGGAAAATCAGTAACCGCAAAACAAAGTCGGTAATATTAGGAAGAAGTTGCCCAATTTGTGATACTGAAGTCAAAATGGCTTGCGCTATCAAGTACCCTTCTTGATTCTCAACATTTTGTCTTCAATGGAGGATCGCTTGCCTGGTACTGATGATGCCCAATAGGCTGAAACAGCTGCCTACTGATGATTGTTGAAATAAAATCAAATTGTGAATGAGCTATTTAACTTTTCATAGTGCCTTGGCATTTTTTGTAAACACTAGCATTCATATCTCACAAAAGTATGCTGATTATTATTAATTATTGGTGTGTACCTTTTCCATAACACATTGGATACGAAAAGTGTGTTGTCAAGTCGCTTTCATCTTATCCTACACCTTGTGTACATGTGCTTTCATTTCAAGTTCTTCAACTATTCAAACGAGTTTTCCCTGAACAGGTCAGCAAACATTCAGGCTCAAATGATTGACTTAAACCAAAGGCGAAAAAGCCTTGCTTGGCTGGGTCTAATGTATCGTCAGACATAGCGGACCGTGTTAGGAATCACACGTTAAAAGATAAGACCTCGTTAGTCCTTAGCTCACACAAGTTTCGACTTTTGAGAGTTGTCATTCGTAGAGGTGCGACAGCTCGTTAACGGAAAAACATATTTTAAACATATATTTTTTATAGCTAACGTACAAGTAGCTCTCATATTGGTAGACTGTTGTGGACATCAAGGCGGGAATCTTGCAGTTTGAACATTCGGCAACTCCAATATCAGCCAATCAACTGCAATGTCATTATGGCTGTCATGGTTCCCGGTATGATTCCATAACTGTACGTTTCGGCCTGGAAGGCTATAGGTTACCTGAGAGGATCACGAGGGGATTATTCTTCACAAGTCAGAGCATATATAGTCTGTGCCTGCTCTGTCGCCGCCGACCGGATCAGGTTTTCAATGATGGACAAAGACTATTTTTGTCAGCTGAAAGATCACTAACCAAATAAAGTAACTGACTTCGTTAGAAAGCGGGCCGCAATGAACCCTCGCGTGTTGCAGGAGGGTCTATTCGACCCATTCACTTTAAACCTACCAAAACGTATCAATACAAAAAATTCAGTTTCGTATCACGAGGTATTGAACGCGGTGGTATTAGCTTCTTCACTAGGTACCTGTCCCACTGGATTTAAATAACCAATTGTTGAATTTTCCGTGTTTGTGTAGGCGACCGATTATATTTTGCAGCTCTTACTCTGGTGAATAGTAGTTGAAATTACTCAAAGGGACTCAACATTCGGAATACCATTTTCACCTTATGGTGTTAATGGTATTCCTATAATCATAACATTCACTATAGTTATCTGACACAAACAAATACACTTTCACAGAGAAAGCACGGTAATGTTACTTACTTATCCATATACTGAGTTAACCTAACATAAGCAATACACGCCGCATCATCGCCTAATAAGTGTACATGTGGATTAAGTATTGTAGTATTAACCGCTTTACAGTTTTTGCCCAGGACTGAAAAATAAAGTTATGTAAGTATTCGGTAACCCATTATATTTTCAACACACCATTGTCGAAATAGAATTTGTGAAAATCCATTCCTTCTACTAAGTTTCCCATCGCCTCGGGCTCGAACGCTGTTAGATGTGGATCACATATTTTCCTAAAAAAAATAAATAATAAACAGATGAATTAATTCTCTTTCTCTAGTCAATATTTCGAAGGGATTATTTGGATTATTTCTGACTAAGGCAAAAAAGAGTAATAATCGATGCTTCGTTACTCTGGATTATTATCTATATTATTGATTTTTTTATATCCAAGTTACTTTCTTGATTCAGTTATCAGTTATAGAAAGATAGAAAGGGAAACACCTGTAACACTAAATATTGGCTAACAAGATCTTCAAATTCACCAGATGTCTGTAATATAACAAGCCTCTCTGCGGAGGACAAGTACGTAGAAGTGAAAGTCGCAAAACAGTGATTTTCGACTTGTAAATATTACAAACAAAAAAAACAACCAAAGAATGAATTCAATTTTACACTTAATTTTTTTAATGGCCATCAATTATGGTAACTATGACCGAAGGAAGACAGGATAGTAGTTTTAATTCTATTTCACAAAAAATATTTTTCAGGCTATAAGTAGTTTGATATCCATTTGTAGTCATATATGACTACTAGGAATTTGCTCCTAAGTTGAGTCGATTAATAATTTTTCATGTTTTTAGTGAATATTTCCTAAATTTCTAAATCTATATTTCAATAACTGTAATTATTTTTTCTCAGAAAGTGACTATCTGATGTGGGGCTATCAAATACATTCAATTATAAAAAAATAAAAAACCTTGCCAAACTGAGATTTATGAAAACATTATTAAAGATTGGTGATATACAACTATATTATATTATATTATTAAATGTAATGATCGTGTACATGACACTCATATACAACTAAAATAAAAAAATTAATAAAGAACTCGCACAAAGAAACTTTTAATATACTACATGAGCTGAAAAGTATCGGCCAAACACATAGATGGCGCTAGTATAATTGCATTCACCGTCTTTTCGGTTAGTACTAACCGTCAAAAGGAAGCTGTTGAAATTTCATGATATTCTACTCATAAGTTTGTGAGTTATTGTGCTAAAAGTGATACTACTTTTGTTATTTCCAAGCGAAGCAATGGCTTGAAAAGTGTTATAAGGACCACTCCTTCAGTGGCAAGGTCCACGTTGAAAAGGATAGCTTGTAAAATCCTCCAAAGCAAGTTGGACGTTGTTCACAGTTGTTACCTGAGGGAGCAGATGTCTGCCATCCCAGCAAAACTGTTATAGTCCCCTTCACCAGGAAGAGAAAATTGGACGATCTAACGCCACTTTCCCTCAATGATGGTCATTCCATTTGGAACAGAGGTGAAATATCTTGGCTTTGTCCTTAGTAAAAAATTCACCTGGAACGCTCATTTGGAAAAAAATTACACAAAGCCAGACTGTCCCTATGGACATGTCGAAGGATTTGTGGTAAAACTTGGGGTTTAGGTCCCAAATAAATCCATTGGATTTATGTCATGATTGTCAGACCAATGATCACCTATGGTGATTGCCTGGTGGCCGAAGGCTTTACAGAAAACGGCCCAGGCAAAGCTCTCTGGCTCAAGTGGACAGGCTTTTCTGACCATCAGTGGTGCCATCAGTACCACACCGTCATCGGCCATGAAGATCCTTCTAGATCTTTCTCTTCTCCACATTTTTCTGGAGAGAGAGGCTGGGTGGACTGCATATAGACTTGTGCACATTGCCAATTGTACATATCAATTTAACACTGAAAGTCACATCATTCTGGAAATAACCTCTGACTTTATGCCTCCAACTGTCAACTACAAACTGCCTCATAAAGTACTGTTTCCGAGTAGAGAGGCTGGATCCTCCTTGAGAAGGAAATAGTAAGAGCAGATGGATCAAAAACACCTTCCGGTTCTGGTGCAGGTGTTTTCAGTCGCAGACCCAGGACAGATATATAAACCTACCTAGAAACCTATGCGACTGTATTTCAAGCGGAAATGTACGCTATTGAATTGAATGCGGAGAGATTGGAAGAATCCAACCTCATACACAAGTCAATAAAAATATTATCGAACAGTCAAGCGGCGTTGGAAGCTCGTAACTCCTACCGAGCAACGTCTAAATTGGTAGCAAATAGCCAAAAACGACTCTCCTCGAAAGGAAGACTCAACATATTGTCTCTGGTCTGGATTCCTGGCTATACTGGCCTGGAAGGCAATGAGGCTGCCGACTCCCTTGCAAAGGAGGGTGCTGCAAGCAGCTTCATCGGACCAAAACCTGACATTGGCATCGCTTTAGGCTTTGCCAAACAAAGATTGAACAGCTGGATGGCAAGGAGATTTATGGACTTCTGGCAGAATCTTCCAGGCGTTTATTCATCCTTCGAAGCTTGATACCAAACAGTTGTTCGACTACAGTAGGCATGAATTACAATGTCTAATAGGCCTTCTTACAGGTCACTGTCATCTGAATTATCATATGCAGAGACTCGGACTGTTGACGACAGTGTGTGTTGCCTCTGTTTGAAAAATGATGAAACAGCAGATTACATACTTTGGTTTTTAGCGTTCGGCAGAGCCGTACTCTTACCATCTCACCTGAAAGACCACTCACCATACAAACTAATCGGCTTCGTTAAGAAGCTGGGTTTATTGATCGAGTGTGAATAGGTGTGAGCTACAATAAACCCTTGCGAGTTGCGGTGGAGGGTCGAATAGAATCACTCACTTTGGACCTAACCTAACCCAACTCCTCCTTCAGAAACAACAATTGAACGTTGGTTTGCTGACTTCAAACGTGGTAGTAGAGACACAGATGATGCAAAACGCAATGGACGTCCAAATGAGGCAGTAACACCAGAAAAAATTAAAAAAAATCCTAAAATCGTTGTGAATGATCGAAAAGTGAAGTTGAGAGAGTTGGCTGACATTGTGAAGATATGAAAAGAACGTGTTGACTTTATATTGCATGAGAAAGCTCTGTTCGAAGTGGGTGCCGCGCGAGCTCACTGTTGATCAAAAACAAGAACGTCTTGATGATGCTGAGCAGTGTTTGCCAATGTTTAAACATAACAAAGCGGAATTTTTTCGTCGATATGTGACAATGGATGAAACATGGATCCATCACTTCACTCCGGAATCAAAACGATCGTCATATGAGAGGAGAGCAACTGGTGAACCTCGTCCAAAGCGCCCGAAAGCACAAGAATCGGCTGGAAAGGTTATGGCCTCGGTATTTTGAGATGTGCGAAGTGTAATATTCATTGACTATCTTGAGTGGAGAAATACCATCAACAGTGAATATTATATAGCGTTATTAGAGCGTTTGAAGGCCGCATATGGCAAATAAAAAAATTGTTTAATCAAGAGAACGCATAATGTCACAAGTCAGTCAAAACAATGGCAAAAATACATAAATTGAACTTCGACTGGCTCCCACATCCACCGTATTCGTCATATTTGGCTTACGGCGACTACTGGCTGTTCACAGACCTCAAAAAAAATGCTCACCGGTAAGAAATTTCGCTCGAATGAAGAGGTTATTGGTGAAACTGATGCATATTTTGAGGCAAAAGATAAATCATTCTACAAAAGTGGTACTAAAATGTTTGAGCGGCGCTGAAATGATTGTGTGGCTCTTGATGAAGATTACTTTTTCAGGCCCGGGACTTTTCAGCCCATGATTACACCTTGAATGTTCAAAAAATGATATTGTACTTATCCATGAATAAACTTGTATTATTATTATTACAGAATTCACTTTTCTGTTAGTTTATTATTGTTATGGTAAAGGCTACTTGTTATGACACCTACTATTTATCTGGTTGCTAATGCATGTTGAGCCACACCAAACTTATCTTGTTCATGAATAAGAAAATGTGAAACATATGTTTCTTAAAACGAGCTATTATGGTTCCACTCAGTTTGACCAACATACTTTTTATCACAATTCTCATAGCTCATTTCGTAATCCCATACTTTCTCTTTTCCGTCGCGTTTTCTTTCAGGTTGCCCAATACTTGTGTACAAGCAGGTTTGAAAGTAAATTTCATGATCATTTTTTCGAAAAGTTGAACCAATCCGTTAATGTTTTTTTGTTAATATGGAAGAACTATAAATTGTGACTCTTCGTCTTTCTAAAAAGTCGACGGTTTGAGAAGACTTTCTCTAAATTTATGTTTGCTAACTAATTAATTAACTATTTCCTAGATAACTTTTTCTGTCAAGCAAATTATACTTAGTTAACATTGTACCAATATGGGTTCCAGGAGTCTAGAACCATTGATGATCAATTGAATCATTGACTACAAAAATATATCAAAAGAGTCACATTTATATTTCATTTCATGATATTATACCTACTATGTAAATTATGTACAAAAATATCATCAAAACCATTTACCTACCTGCTTAAATTATTATGTATTATATAATTAAATCTGTCATTCGTTCTAGTGAATAAATAAATTATTATTAGTATTATTCTAGTGAATCTTGTAGGAAGGCAGACAATTTTACAGGTCGGGTTTTCCAGTTATGAATCTCGACCAGAGCAATACTTTCTGACAGAAAAATTTCCAACCCCCATCCTTCGTGTATGAAAAAAAATCACAATACTTATAAAGTTGTAGGTCGGCAGAAATTCTTGCAAGTCAGATCTCATAGGTATGAATTTCGACCAGGTTAATCATTTCCGACAGAACATTTTTTGACCCCCACTCTTCGGTCATAAAAAAATAACATTTTCGCAAAATTGAAAATAAACTCTGCAGGTCGAGAGAAATTCTTGCAGGTTGGTTCTTCCAGATATGAATTTCCACTAGATTTATCACCCACCCTTTGTGTGTAAAAAAAGTTCACATTTCTCACAAAATTGAAACTTAGCAGGTCTGCAGACTTTTGCAGGTTGAGCTTAGCAGATGAAATTCTCTACCAGATTATATGCTGACCGACAGACCCCGTTTTCCTCGATATCATTAATGACCATGAATTTGCAGATATCGTTTTCAATCTTCAAAGACACCGTTAGTTAGTGAAAAACACGAAATGAAAATAATATGCTATCGAATTCTTTTTGATTGTTTTACCTTTCACAATCGAAAAAATTTTAAAATTGTAATGCAGAACTTTATACAGAAGTAAATGGGCCAACATTTTAGTTCACCCCGATAAGTTATTGTGTAAATTTAAAGTATTTTTCAGTGAGAAAAATGTTATAATCATCAGTTATGTTATGTATGTATAATGTATGTTATGTATAATAATTTTGTCTATTGAAAAAGAGTTGAGATATTATACACATTTATTTGAAAACACCATATAAATCATGAAAAACAATGAGCTAGAGGAATACTTCAGAATAAGTTTATTACTTACGTGTATGCTTCAAAATCGCCAGTATTTATAGCTTCTATCAGTTGTTCGGTCATTTTAATGATCTCTTGCCGCCGAGCTGAGAAAAGATAATAATTAGTATTTCAGTTTGGACGGAGTTTATACACCAGTGACCATCAAACATCTAGAAGAACTACAAAGAGCACCAAGTACCACTGGTTTATACGTGGAAAATACTGTAGTTACTCCCAGAAACCATGCACAACTTTGAATACAGATTCATATTATAAAACTTTTTCATATAAAAGCCCAAATACAATGCTCTAGATGAGTAGTAGTCGTCTAATAGTACACAGTTAGAAATAGAAGAAAACATAACAGAAAAATAATTGATCCGATGATCAAATATTTTTCTCTTTTTCTTTTCTTATAGACTTCACCAGTAGAGATCCAGAGTTAAAAAGATGTACAAAACGAGTGGTGAAAAAAGATAGTACATAAGAGTAAGCAAGATAAAACTTACTTTCAAAAATTTTCAGAGAAACAGCATACCTGAACTTTGTGAGTTTGTGGATAGTTGGGTGTACGGCTTATCAGGGCACACAATCCGTATTTCTATAATAAAAAAATTGCAAACAAGCATTGTTAGTATTGCTTCTGTAGCTCGGCATGCACAACCATTCTTGGACAGATTGTTTTTTAGCAAAATATAAAAACGTCTAATCCAAATATCTGTTTACAGAACATAATCAGAAACATGTTTCCAAGAGAAGGTGAAGGTAAGTATTTTTTTTTCAAAGTGGAGGAAACCCCATTAAAAATTGTGTAAATACTTACATTCAAAGTTAATTTATTTGAGGATCTCCAACAACAAGATCAATGATGATAAAGCTAATCAAAGAGCATGGTAATATTAATCATCAATAATTTATTTTTTATTTATTTTGGAAAACTACAGAGATTTTCGTTAGTGACATTTTCAAGCAAACATAAGCTTACTTTATATTATTAGTAGTTGATGAAATGGAATTATCTATCATATGTCCATTTTTCTTCTGAAAGCCGATATTCTGTTCTGGATAGTATTTTTAGCAGCTGAAACAATTCAACAAGTTTTAGACATCCGAACTCTCATCTGTGAAGAGAGAAAAGCTCTTTGTGTGTCGAATATGCCGGAAAACAATCTGTCTTCGAAATGGATTTCTGAATAGGCAAGTTTACAGGCACCACAATAGTGGTTGATATAAAAAATATATAAAAATGAGGAATGAGTATAAGTTACCTGCTATTACTAATTGCAGAGTGTTTTCCATTCTCAATGTGGAAATTTGGGATACAAATTATCAAAAGAATAAAAGGTAGTAGTTTAATATTTTACCAAAATTTGATATGTATTTTTTACACTACACTGCCAAGGTGGTAAACGGAAAACAATATTATCGCTAGCACTAAAGTAATAATAATTAAAAACCCCATTTACCAACTATATCAACTGAGATACAAAAATAAAGACACACTCTACCAACTAAGAGTATTTTTGTAGATCTTACCGTCTTCTACATCACTAGATTCGAGACGACAATATGCCACAGAATCGTCTAAAGCAAAATGAAAGACGTTAACATGCATTCACAGGAAGGTTAACACAATTAAAAAATATAAATTGCTTTCTACCAATGAAGACTGTACAGTTTGTGCTCCAAATTAACGTTGCGAAGATTAAGCCACCCATGGAATCATTTTTGAAAAATGTCAAACATCTTATTTCATCAGTATAGTTGAAGTAAACGATATTGTGCACACTTAAAGTTGACGGCAGTCTCAAAGGCCAAAAAACCAATAGGTGGAAATGAACCGGCTGCGAACTAGTCCATGTGGACTGTAGAATTGGCGGTTCGTATTGAATAATTTTCACTAACCGAATTTTATGATTGGCTGAAGACCCATAAAATTAAATTTGAAGTCATGTTACGGTGACGAATAGAAATCGGGGAATGCAGGGATGGTTATCGCCGTCGTGTCATCAATGTTCAGTTCAGGAACTGATCGCGATTTGAGTGTTGAAATTCGATATTGGTGTAGTTATAATTACTTAACATTTTTGTAATCTGTTTAAAATGTGGCATCCTTAGACAAATACTTGATAGTAATGACGAGTGTGATAACAACGCAGACTTTTCCCAGTGTAGTGATTCCAATAGCGATGGTGAACAATGCGAAAAAGAGATACCAGTGAATTAGATTCGGATGCATTTGAATATTGAAACACAGAGAGTATGTTTAAATGTATATACATCTGAAGTTTGGTTTCGAGTGAAACAAACTAGTTCAAGCAACATCAGATTTGACCGAAATTCCGTTCTCAACTTTACGTAAAATAGCCAAAAACAAACCTTAAGAACGCAAAACGCGATGTGATATAGGATTACTAAAATCTTTAGATGTTCATCTAATAAAATCATTGAGAAAAACAATAGGTATACGACTGTTATAAAAGCAATGAGATACCTACAATTGGAATCATAAGGAAGAAATTGCTGTGACAAAACTCTTCAGAATTGGATAAAGAAGTAGGATTTAGATTTAAAATAATAAACAAACGTCAATCAATTATGGAAAGCAGAAGAATAGTGGAATTGCGTAACAAATACTTGGAACAAATAACTAAATATAGACAAGAACAACAGCAAATTTTTTATTTGGGCGAAACTTGGTATGACACTCACGACACAATTACGAAAGGGTGGACTGATGGTTCGAGAATGTGTACGCCTAACATGCCTGCAAACAAAGGATCGCGACTAATCATTGTGCATTGCGGAGGAAGTAAAAGATGGGTTCCGAATTGTTTGAAATTATTCTTTGAAAATATTAGCTTCTATGATATAGAAGCTAAAATTTTCAAAGAATGGTTTGAAATCACATTGATCCTAAATTTGGATGCAAATAGTGTAATAGTTCTTGACAACGTGCAAATAGTATAATAGTTCTAGACAACGTTTCCAATCATTCGCGTCAGCTCATGAAATTACCGAATAAAAATTTGAGGTAAGATGAAATACAAAGTTTTTTGAAGGATAACAATTTGTATTTTGAAGATGACTATATCAGAAACCAACTACTTGAAGTTTTACAGACAAAAACATTTGAAAAAGTGTATGCCATTGAGAGTATTGCAGAAAAGTATGGACACACCATACTG
>NW_019290477.1:45235-59364 GCF_000500325.1 Leptinotarsa decemlineata
CTTCGTGTATTATATAACTCTTTATAATATATAAAATATAATAACAAAACAAAATATATGAGCAAATGTGAACTTCACATATTGTAAAACACTAGATTATAGGTACATACTGCACAAGAACATTGAAACTATATAGACTTGTACAAACACACAGTATAAAGAAACAACACTCTTGGTAGGTACTACTTACATAAGGAATTACATAAATATGATCTTTTTATTTATCACATATGCAAACAATCATATATTCCAATATTTTTTATATTCTTAACTTTAACTGATGTATTTGTTGCAAAAAATATATTCAGCAAAGGTTTAATTTTTTGATTTGACATGAAAATTATGGCCACATAACAAATGAGGAAAGTTCTGTAAACTATACCTATAGTTTTTTGGCTGAGAAAATTGAATGTAGTAAATTTCTAACAGTCGTATATTGTTTTATTTTTAATGATTTTATTAGATGAGCATCTAAAGGTTTTGGTAATCCCGCATCACATTGCGTCTTGCGTTCATAAGGTTTGTTTTTGACTATTTTATGTACAGTTGAGAAAGGAATTTCGGTCAAATCTGATGTTCCTTGTAATAGTTTTTTCCCTCGAAACCAAACATGATATGTAGATTCTTACATACATTGAAACATACTCTTTGTGTTTCAATATTCAAATGTATCCGAATCTTATTCACTGGTATCTCCTTTTCGCATTGTTCACCAGCGCTATTGGAATCACTACACAGGAAAAAGTCTGCGTTGTTATCACACTCGTAATTACTATTGGTACTTGTCCAAGAACGCCACATTTTATATAGATAACAAAAATTTTAAGCAATTATAACTTCACCAATATCGAATTTCAACACTCATATTGCGATCAGTTCCTGAACTGAACATTAACAATACGAAGGCTCGCATTCTATTAGTCACCGTAACATGACTTCAAATTTACTTTCATGACTCTTCAGCCAATCATAAAAGTTGGTTAGTAAAAATTATCTAATACGAACCGCCTATTTTTCAGCCCGCTGGACTAATTCGTAACGGCATTATTTCTTTTTATTGGTTTTTTTGGCCTTTGAGTTCGCCGATAGCTTTAAGAATTACTATATCAGTTACTTCGACTATACTTATTTCTTAATAATTTCAGAAATATTAAATATTTCTGAACAAAAATAGGTTGAGTTAATATTAAAACGGTTTTTGAAAATGACTCATTCATTATACCTATATATGTTAAATTCAGTTTTTGAGTAAATTATACCCATTTTGTATTTTGGAATGTTTTTTTCATTAAAAAAAAACAATAGTCTACATTTCAACTTCTCTCACAGAAGGAGATACTATGAAAACAGATTCACAATTATCTTTTTCAAGTTACATAGAATAAAAGACAGTAATAGTATTTCAATTCCATTTGAAAATTCAAGTATTAATACTCCCAATTCCAATTTTTTTATGGAAAGTAGTAAGAAAAGGAAACCGTATTGTTCCTAATACCTACAATTACCAACTTGATGGAAAAATTAGTAACTTTGCTGCTATTTTTCAACTAACCCCATGCGATAAATTCTCTAAATTGCAACGAAGCAAGAGAATTAATTTACAGAGGAAGTAAGCGCTGTGGCAGAGAACACTTTTAATAGAAATAACAGTTCACAAGAAAAACAAACCTGACTTCCTTTTCGGCAATATTTCATTTTCTTCGATAGCCGCCACCCATTTTTCAACAGTATTTTGCCAAGAATCCATATCTAAAGTGCACAAAAGCGTACATGCAAGCAAACACACAAAACAATTCTGTTAGTTCTGTAATAAACAATAAAAACATGTTTTACGTAAACTCCTAATTCTCATACCTAGATAAATTTCGATTTGATGTCATGCAATAATTTATATTTGTGTTTCGCGCAGCAAATAAACCAAGGTTTTACCTTTTGAGGTGTTCAAAATTCATATTAATTTTAATTGCATCTTTAAAATTTGTAGTATTGTGAAAGAAAAAATATTATTCATTTGAACGTTAATGCAATGTACGGCATATTTATAAGACTGTTGAACTTCTTATTGATTTCAAATTGTTCAAAATAGTAGAAACCATCAAACCCTCTATATTTGAGTGTTGGTAATCAGTAAACATTTAAAAAATGTTGTAGCGAATACTTACGTTGTTAATATGAAAACGAACAACTTGAGATATTCACAAGACTTTGTCGATACTTGATATACAGTATAAACTACATTATATGTTTTCAGAACTCTTTTTGTTCTGAAGATCACATTACGTCTTTTAAAGGTCGTAGTATGAAAAGTTTCGAAAGTTTTTCATTCAAATTATACGCAGAAACAACGTTCTTGAGAAAAATTAGGGTATTGTACAACAAAAAACACAAAATCTACGACTTCGCTAATTTTCGTGATTTTATTTATGGCATTTATTTACATAAATGTCATTGTCATTTCATCAGATTATTAGACACGAGAAGAAAAGACATTGCAACAAATCTACAAAGTGTTAAATTTTCCTATGTCAATATCTAATTTCCTTTTTTAAAGAACTTGATGAACATCTTTTGTTACATTGAAAAATAATTCACGTTTCAACAGATTAAAAAGTCGAAACAAATGTCGCAAAATTATTATATAGCGAAACATGCTGCGTTTAATAAACTTGTCACTCGAAATCATTTGAAATATGAAAAAATCAGAGACTTAGTGAGTCATGACCTAACACACAGTTTTGAGACATGTTTCGTTCAATATTCTCCTCATTCATCAGAAAAAAATTTGTTTTGGATTGGTATTTAAAAACGCAGAGTAGTTTAGATTGAGATTAGTTTGGTCCCTGAAAATTTTAAAATTCGAAAGGCCATACGTCGAACTCTCAGTAACGACTTTCTGAGACTTCGAGTCTTCGTCGTTGTAGTCAACTCATATACCACTGATGATGTCTGCCGCAGTAGCAGACGAAAGGTTCAGTATTTCAGGTTTTATTGGATCACGGCATACCAGCTCAGTGAATCTCAACCTACTCACAATATTAATATGAAATGCGAGATAAATTTTTCGCGATCCGGATATAATCACTATAGGAAGCAACAGATTACGTATTTAACTTTGGAAGTGACTTATGAATTTTGGGACTTGAAGAATATCGCCTTCACTCTTTTTTTATTAGCGTACAGCTTTTCGGCTCCGTTCTGGATTTTGCTTTCCAATCAGTTGCATATATTCAACTCAATTATTTAAAAAAACAATACTGAAATAAACGGGTTCTTCTAATACAAGATAAATGACATTTTTTTTTCTTCATTGCTATCAAATTTAGATTTTATCCACTCCGTGATTTGACAATATTGGTTGAAGTTGAAGAGTAAAAGCGAGCTTGGATGCCAAGAAAAGGCGAAGGTGTTGGATTTTATTACTTGAGAAAAATGCCCAGAAACACTAACACCTGGCATTTCTAAATACTCCATTGTTAATTTAATTTTTAACATCAATTGCAAATACAAAACCGCTCAATTGAAATAAGTCAATCACTACATGATAGGTTTTCAACATACTGGATATATATTTGACGGTTGTGACCATGCCAAATGATCACAAATCTGAGCTAAACCTGCCGACACATACTTATAATAACAGTTGAGCTGTTATTACTTTATAGCGGTCATACAATTTTTCCATGCCATTTTTATAGTACCGTTACGTTTTTCCCAGTGGGTTGATCAATAATTGACTAAACTGAACAATAATCAAACTAAACTTTATTCCATTTTAAATACAACAAACACTCCAACTAAAACTTCAACTATTATTCGAGTGTCTATCGCCCTACTAGATCGCTTCGTGTACCGCACTGTAACTTCCACTAGACTGTGTCGATATGCTCGTGGCTAGCGTTTATATAACGTAATCGAAGGCGGTAGAAACTTCGTCGGAATTCCATTGAAGTCGGTAAAATATCCGCGGAATGTTGGTCGTACTGAGCGCGCTATTCGCCACGTTACAATTGGTTTATGACTACCAGTGGCGGCCAGCGTTATTTTTTTCAGGGACTGATTTACAACAGTACGACTTGTCTTTAGCCTCAAAACAGGCGTCAGTTTCGGCGATTACCTTTTTAATCGCTGTTCATTTTTCTAGCGAGATCTGAGAACAGAAAAATATCGCTGGGAGCTACATCTGGAGAATACGGTGGATGCGGAAGCAAATCAAGCCCAATTCATGCAATTTGGCCACCGTTGTCATTGATTTGTGATACGATATATTGTCTTGATGGAACGGCACTTCCTTTTTCTTCAAATCGGACCGGTTTTTCGCGATTTCTTCCTTTAAACGCTCCAATAAAGCTATGTAATAGTGGATGTTGATGGTTGTTCCCTTTTCAAGATAGTTGATACTGATTTTTTTTTCAAGCCGACTATTGCGTCTTTGCACGTTTTGGAGTCGGTTCAACAGATACACTTCATTTAATGATGATCGTTTGATTCTGGTGTGAAACGATGGAGCCATGTTTCATCCATTGTCATATATCGACGCATAAATACGGGGTTTTTATGGTGGGACAGTTACAAACACTGCTCAGATTTATGAGCTGCACAGCTCTGTACAAAGTGGATGACGCTCGCGCGTCAGAGCTTTCTTATACCTAAATATTCATGTATAATATATCCAACACGTTGCTTTGATATCTTCAGGGCCTCGGCTATCTTGATCAACCTCACTTTGCGGCCATTATTTTGGATGGCCGCAATTATTATTATCATTTATTGTATATACATGGACATTGCAATTCTAAAAGTTGCCTTAAGTGGAAGAGTTGAATATTTTAGAGTAGTACTGAATGATACCCAGATGATTGAGATATGGTTGTACTTTGCTATACGCCTTCTTAGTGTGGTTCCAGAATACGTTTACAGAATTTTTACATAGACTGTCGCCCAACTCGGGAGACACCTTCAACTTTGAAATTTCGAATATGGCCCTAGTCTTATGAAATTGAAAAACTGAATTCGTCTCGATTTTCCAGAAAATTCCGTTAGTTTGATTATAATCGAGTAAATTATTATTTTTTTAATACGACCCTATTTATCATTCGAATATAAGCCATACCTACTCATTTTTGTACTACTGCTGATTCTCAAAAACTTCTCTGACACTTCATTCTCCTTCGATTAAATGGAACAATTTGAAAATGAAATGTGCCGATATCCCAACTCTCAGATATCCACTTCATTGTTATCTACTCACTTTGTCAATAAGAATAATTATTCTTGGACAATAAAGTATAGTTTGATTGATTGATTGATTGATTGATAGTCTATTTTATACAAACCGGGGAAAATGCAGAAGCAGCAAGCAGTTTGTATCACGAGAAGTATCCAGAGAGAAGACAATCTTTTAGAGACATTTTCGCAAGATTGCAACACAATCCAATTGATGGTGTTCAATTTGAAAAGGCCAAAATTATATGAATCAAATAGGGATAAGTGGTTAGAAGAAATAGTCGTTTTAGGAGCTTTTGAAAATAATCCCAACGCGAAATTTGAAAATATCAACAGGCCTACCAAGAACTAACGTTGGGAGGATTTTGAAAAAACAAAATTCAAGCCATACAGGACCAGAAGAGTTCATCAACTTAGACCAGGAGACTTTGAAAGCAGCCTGGCTTCTTGCCAGTGTTTCCAGGAAAGTTGTAACCCAGTGCGTTATTTTTCGTTAAAGTGTATTTGAACAGACGAAGCTTATATGAGCAGTGCCAGTATTATCAACCGCTACAATTCTTATACTTGGGCACAACAAAATCCTCATTCTAATATGGTGCAGGGAAGTCAAGGAAAATTTAGTTGTGGGCGGGTGTTTTCAGGAATAGAATTATCGGCAGGTTCATTTATAATGGCACTCTCACATCTCAGAGGTATTTAGAAATTTTAAGGCAAAATATTGAACCCCTTGTCGATAAATTGCCATTAATGTAGCTGAAAAAAATATATTTTCAACAAGACGGGGCTTCGCTTCACAACAATGCAATTGTCACCAATTTTTTTTGGTGCAAATTTTGGTAATAATTGGATAGCCAACCAAGGACCCAACTGTTGGCCGGGCAGGTCACCGGACCTAACGTCTATGGACGTACACCTTTGGGAACGTTGGAAGACCATATTTTTAAATTGCTGACCAATTCTAGATACGAATCGCAAGCGGCAGTGATGCAAAGTTTTGCTTCTCTCACTCCTATTGAACTACTTAATTCGTTAAAAAAACGTTCAGAAAAGGTGTTGCCTGTGTGTAGGAGAACCTGATAGACATTTCGAACACCTTCTCTGAGGAAATATATGTCATTGTTTGTTCTGTATCATTATTATTATTATTACCCTTCAAGTTTCATTTATTAGTAGTAAATATAGTAATCAAAACGCATAGTTTTATTGAAACTATGCGTTTTGATTACTGCTGTAAAAAGCTTTCTTAACAGTTGATAAAACAATTTCTATCTGTTTCATCGTCGCGTCGTCCAAAGCCTATTTGATCAAAGTGTGAGTTTCAAAGTCGAAATGAAAAAACCTAAAAGCTCTGTATTTCAAAGATGTCTCCAGCATAACATCAAGTGTTCTACATTTTTTGGAAGGGTAATTTTAAGCTCTATTGAAAGATGCAGGAACATACAGGGTGTCTCATAAAAAATAGTTTACCACCAATAATTATTGATATCTCATTTGAAAAAACAAGTTTTTTTCACCATTGAATTCTATGTAAAAAAGTGCTTTGGAAATATTTTCATAGAAACAAACATTTTTTACAGGAAAAAAGTTTCAGCAACTTTTCGAAAATGCATATTTTTCTCAAAACATGCTGTAACTCATAAACGATGACAGATATCGATATGTCATTTTCACCCTCAGACACAGTCATAAGTTTTCTTCAATCTAGTTTGAAAACAGGAGTTTTCCTTTAAATGTGTCCACTATGTTCATACAGCTGTGGTACATTATGTGACATATTGCTTGAATTTTACGATTATCACGGCCTCAATAAAAATATTAATTATTTGATGTTCAATAAAATCTTGAAACTCTCATTAAACATATTCTGATCGAATGTTCCTGCGACATAATTGGAACATAATTTCAATATCTCTGCGAACAAAAAAGATACAGCCAAGAATAGAAGCGTATATCTTCGTAACCAAAATAGTTACCGTCGAGTTTTATAGTACCTACCCAAAAATAATCTATTTAACCACTATTTGAAATACCATTCACTGTTCACAAGATCCTCACGTATAGAGTCGACTTTGACAGAGAATTAGATTCGTGCGTAAATATTTGTTCATGACTAAAACAATTTCATTGGAGTATAGCGACACAATAAAACAGACCGGGTAAACATATTTTCCTTGAATATTGTAAATGAGCCTATTACAAATCATCAACGTGTAGAGAAACACCTCATAATGTTCATATCAGTAAAAATCTGGACAATTTCTACGTGGCTGAATCTCTGGAGCTAATGATCGGTCTGATTATTATCTCCAGAGATTCAGCCACTACCAATAATTAAACCACTGTAAGGTAGAACATCATCTTTTGTGAAAAATTCAAGGCATTTCGTTGAACTACTAGGGAAAATTGAAGTCAAAGAGCAGGATCAACTGATTAGTTTCGACGTGGAAAGCCTCTACACCAACGTTCCGGTCGAAGAAGCACTTCAAATCATACAGAAGAAGCTATCCGAAGATGGGGACCTGAAAGATAGAACAAACTTACCGATACAAGTAATCATGGAATTACTAGGATACTGTGTACGAAACTGCTACTTTCAACTGAAGGACGAATTCCTTACGCAAGATGAGGGACTGCCAATGGGATCGCCACTTTCACCTGTTGTAGCCAATATATATATATGGAGTGGTTTGGAACTCTGGCTATTGAAGAAGCCCACAAGAAGCCCCGAGTCTGGTTGAGATACATAGACGACACCTTCTTTATATGGAACCATGGGATTGCAGAACTAGACACTTTCCAGAAGCACATCAACAACGTAAGTCCTTCCATCACTTTCACAATGGAGAAGGAAGTCCACAACGAATTGCCTTTATTAGACGTATTGGTGAAGAGGACCGACACTAAATGGGAAACATCTGTATATCGAAAACCCACTCACACAGGACAGTATCTGAACCAGAAATCCAACCACCATCAATCGACTAAGAGAGGAATCATCTCAAGACTCCACTAGACCGTGCTTTTGGGCTCTGTAATACAAAGGAAGGTCTCGAAAAGGAACTAGACATCATCAAAAATGACCTTCAATGAAATGGTTACTCCAAAGTGATGGTGGAACAGGCTTTAGCTAGAAAACAGCAACAAGGAAGAAAAGCTGCTACAACCAGTAATTGTACTTTCCTGTATCAGAGGATTGTCGAAAAGGATAAGAAGGATTGGGTCCAAGTATAACATCAGGACCTGCTTCAAATCTGAGAACACTATTCGTAGCAGCCTTGCATGCCACCAAACAAGGACTGCGATTCCAAGAATTGTATTTACCGGATACCTTACGAGTGCGGAGAATCCTACATCGGTGAAACTAAGAGGCCATTGAAAGTTCGCATTGCCGAGCATAAGAAACATACACAGCGAGGAGAAACCAGCAAATCCGGAATAGCAGAGCACGTTTGGACTCATCAACATAACATCAAGTGGGCTCAAACTAAAATCATCCACAAAGAGGAACACTGGTTCAGGAGAAAATTCAAAGAAGCCGCGTATATATTGTCCAACAACGCATTTAGTCAAGCTAGCGTAGAGATACGTAACATATGGAAATCTCTAATCAAGTGAAAAACGACCAATTCCCGCCAAACGGTCATCTCCCGCTAAAAACCAATGAAGCGGAAAAAGTGAAGAGGGGATGGTGAAAGCACTCGAGCGATCTATAAATAGTCAGATCTCGGAGGAATAAGTCCAGTTATCACCCGAAGACGATTGTGGATACTAACAATCGAAACGTCGTGACATAGTTTGGTTTGAAATCCTTTCATAATTATCTTTCATTTTTTTGTCAATAATAATTTTTAATTTTTATTTTTCAGCTTTCATTTATATTTCAATTTTTATTTGTTTGGTTGTTGCTTGTATGTTAATTCTCTGTAGGTAATTTCAGTTTTTGTTCAATGAAATTGTTATTTTCGGTTAATCTTATTAATTTTTTAATTGTTTTTTTTAGGGTTTTCAAATCAATTTATATTATATTAGACAATGGAAGTCCGAACTGATGAATGACAATTGTATAAATTTTTTTAAGAATTTGACAGATATTCTAAAATGTGCATTGTAAAAAAAGTATCCAGTTTAATTGTATTTACGGCTCAGTATTTTGCATATAGCGGCTACCACATAAGAGGTACATATGTGCTATCACGGACTTTTATTTGGAACTATTTAAGATAAACAATCTTACGGTACATTATCTTCAAGTAACTACAACAGTATAGGCAGCGCACACCTAGATAGCTCTCAGGGAGCAAGAATTTTTCCAACTTACTTAATACTTATCGTTATATTATGACGAAAACTACACAAACCTTCTGTAAATTGTAGCCTATATGTTATTTTAGTATAGATAGATAGATTTCACCAATATAGCGACAAGGGTTGATTCCAGAAAAACTTCATATCCACACCAAACCAACTCATAAAATCATCGAATCACACATTTGGGTATTTTCAAGCAATACAACGTAAATCATTAGTGGGTTTGTGAAAAAGCAACTAGGTAGCCTAATTTCCGTATGGTAAATGAGCAAACTCGCTGTTAGTAAATGTATGTTTCCACTCTTTGATCCTAACCTTGTATGCCTTGTAATAAAGCCTGCCCCAAACTCATCGCATTCGGCCTTGGGGTTGGAGCGGCCACAGAACTGGAAGGTGACCCAGAGGAAACAGGAGCCACCCTTGGCGATTGCGGAGGTGTTCCAGAACCTAATAGTGTTGGGAATTTTTTTTCAATCAATTTGACGAATAAGAATTGAGAAACAGTTCGAAACAGTTTAACGTATTTAATGTTCAACAACTCAGAAATATTCATAAAGAAGGTATTTTGTATGTATTCTCAAGACATAATTTAAATATTTCATCTTTTATTTAAAATAGTGTCAGAGAATTCTCTCTGACAAACATTTGTTGTCTTTGTGTGTAAGTAAGGCGATTACATCTTGTCTTATGAAGACGCTGTCTATGGGATCGACAGAATTCTCAATCCATGAATATTAAAGATCAACGAGGCTACCCAAAGCGGTCCGTTGGAAGGTCAAGCTTCGACATCGACTGCCAAATGAGATTCATCCTCTATCTTTCACTGCAGCTTGCACTGCAGGGAAACGAACCCGAAAACAAAGCAACACCAGACAGCAATGCTACAACCCGCCATAGGTTTCATTAGTGGTGCCAGGCCGAAACACGAATGCATTGCTGGACACAACTGTCTCCCTTTCGAAGACGCTATCTATGGGATCGACAAAAGACTCAATCCACTACTATAAAAGATTTAATTAAGGCCAAAGCCAAGATACGATGTCTACCACCTAACGATGTTTACTTTTGGTAATCGTGGACTGAGTCTCCTATCGACCCAATAGACCATAAGGGAATTTGGAATAATAGTAATAACTTTTTTGGTCATTGTCGATGTCCCAGACTATCAAGGTTGCAAGTGATATTCGTGTCTCCAATCAGGCGGATGGCTCTTTTGTGGATGAAATCCAGATGCCTTAGAAGGTTTGATCTGAGCTTTATAAAGCATCAAAAGTCGCTGAGGTATGTCGAAACAGTGTTTCAAACTTTTGAGAAGCTGCCTTTGCAATTCCAGCGACATAATTGTGCCAAGATATATTGGCGTCCATTTTAACCCCCAACAAACGTATCGAAGTAGAAAGCAGAATTGTCTGTCCTGACATTATTATATCCGGTTCGGAAACATTTATCTTTTTGGAGAAAACTGATGCCTTGGTTTTTGTGGCATTGGTTACTTGCACCCCAATTCGAAATCACTTCTAGATCCTCATTAGGATATGCAACCTCCTGCTGCTGGTGTGCATCTGCAGCCGATGTTCTGGAATTCAAATGGAATGACGTTACAAGTGTGCTGCCGTCAGCAAAGCAATATATTTGATTCTCGGTTTATTCCAATAAGTCGTTTATATACAATAAAAACAGGATTGGAGACAATATGAATCCCTGGGGAACACCAGCGTTGATGGTAATAGTATTCGAGAGATATCCATCTACGGCCACTTGCAGGGAACGTTTTTTAGAAAGCTGGAGAGCCATACACAGAAATGATTCGATAAGCCGTAGCATTGAAGTTTGTCCAGCAAACCCTCATTAACAGCTTTAGCTACCGACCAGAAGGATCTAGACCCATTGGGATTGGCAACCAGTTCATCCCTAATTCTCTGATTTATTTCAAGTACGCAGCTGTTGCGATCATTAACAGACCTAGTTCGATTTTTGGATGTGGGATTTTTTGGCCACTGCCGGTAGGCGAGATTTTCGGAGGAAACAGCTTGCTCGCAAATCTTGTTAAACCACGGTTTGCCGTTAGAAGTTCGTTTCATTGAAAAGGGAATATATGCGTTCATGAATGCTAGACATAACTTTCGTGACTTCAGAAGTACAATAATTATC
Organism: Leptinotarsa decemlineata; assembly: GCF_000500325.1. NCBI lineage: Eukaryota > Metazoa > Arthropoda > Insecta > Coleoptera > Chrysomelidae > Leptinotarsa > Leptinotarsa decemlineata. Next base: position 56,918 of record NW_019290477.1, read on the forward strand.
GGTATTTAACTCAACACAGAAACGAGTTTGTGGTAAGAAGATTCCAATGGAGACCTCACGATGACTGTGTAAATTTCTGGATTAGTTGTTAGGTATAGATCCAGAAGAATATCATATTCTCCATCACGTCCGCTGCCTATTGCAAAAGCCTCAGCTTCGCGACCTTCTTCATAGTTTATATTTGAAAATTTGAGCCATTCGATATTATGGACATTGAAGTCACCGAATATGGAAATTTCGGTACTGGAATCATTGATTTCCAGAAAGTCAATGGTGTTTGTAAGTGAAGAGAATAGTGTCCTGAATTGTGTATCGCTTGGTGGTCGATAAACGCAGCATATGAACTTAGTGATATTTTTTTATATTATTTTTAACCACATAACATCAAAGGTTTGGGGTTCCAGCATTTCCTACCGTTGACAGGGGAGATCGCTTTTGATAAAAAAGACTACAAAGTTACGTCTGAATCGGGAGTGGAAATCATAGCCGGGACTTACAAAATTGACGGGATTTGTTGAAGTCCTCATTGTGGTTCCTCGAGAGCAAGAATATGAGGACTATTTGTTTTCAATTGTTGGTGCACTTAGTTTATATTTGAGTTGAGTTCTCTGGTGTTGCAGAAATCGAATCGATTTTGAAGTTACTAGTGGGCCTCTTAGCAACTGCAGTTACCATGCTATTTCTCTGTGGATTGATGTTAGAAAGACACTGCTGACTGTCAGAAATATTTACTCCAGAACTCTCTCAATCGGGCCCCTAACATTTTTCAGATAGGACAGGAAAGTTTTTCCATTGACAGGCAGGCATATTAGGGGTTGTTTTTGGAATTCTATCTCCTGGTCGTATAGCCTGCTCTTCTTCACTGTACCCTTTGAAAGCTTTTTTCATATTATTGAGTTCCTCGAGGAGTTTCTTTTGTTCACAGATGCGTTGGGCTCTCTCAACTGAAGAATGAATTAACCCCTTCTTTTATTTTGATTCAGATAACTGTTTGTTTGCGTAGGTTTCCTATACACTATGCGACCCAATGTTCCATCTTCATAGTACAGTCACAAACTGAATCACAAACTGAACTGATTTTTGTGGAGTATCGATATACGTGACACTTCTCTGCTCATGTTGTTATTTAATTGTAGTTGAAATGGTTTCAGTCTCAAATGAAAATTTTGTACATACGGTGGAGTATCGATGAAAAAAAGTACCAGTACGAACTGCTGCCTTGATCAAAACTGTCCCGCATTGATGAGGGATAACTCCCCGAAACAGGTCAGTAGATGATAACGCGATTGATTGTTTTTAGCGAGGTTAACTGCAATGAAACTTGCACAGATTGTATTAGCCAGGGTAATAGTTATTTTCCGGAAGGCAATTGCTAGATTTTACTGTGTAAGTGTTGGGAAAGGTGAATGTGTTGAATTTCACAGTAATTAGATTAATTTTAGTTTATATTTTTTTATGAGAATAAAAGCGTTTTTTTGATTTTAAGTTTTCTGTCGTTGTTGAATTTTTTATTACCTACGCTCGTCATTCTGCTCTACAAAGCACGCATTCTATGTTATCTTTTTAGTGAAATTTTAATATTCTGAAATTCTAATGAAGTAATCAAACATTTCTTTTCTTTTCCACATTTCACAAACAAGGGACTGTTTTGCTTTGAAGACGCTATTTCACCGTTATAGTTTCCGAGATGATATCTGTCTGTGAACAAAGAACGTTTTACCAAAGTAGCAGCGACACTTGCATGTTCAAAATTAAATTTCCGGACACAGTTGAAGAACAGCGTCGCCAGAACCCCGGATTTATTCAAACGACCCCATAAAAGAGTCTGGGCCGAGTTTTTGTCGAAAATTAACGCGTTTTATGCAAGGCAACGTTCTGTTGTATTCGACCTCGTTTAATTCCAGCGAACATGTTGGATATTCTCAAATCGACCACGATTACAGGACTATCGCACTATACGTGACACAAAATGTAAATATATTGAATCAGAACGTTCAACCGACGCTTTGTGGGTACCTCCATCCGGTGGTTTATTATTCTTGGTCATTACGATGACCCTTTAGAACAGGGGTCTCCAAAATTTGAAGCCTTTGGGCCATAATGATTTTTTCAGTTTGTTCCAAGGGCCAATTTCTGTCCTTAACTATATTTCTAGACTAGGATAGTCACAAAGTGCGTGACCTAAGCAAACTTACGCTTTTTTGCATTTCAATTATTATTGTGTATTGTGACACTTAACGACATCTAGTGGCGAGTAGTGGTACTATGTACTATCTTTTTCAGCTACCCGCTAGGTGGCATTAGGCGTAATTAAATATTTGGAATTACCGCGTTGGTTCGAGAAAGTTCTGGTTCTAGCTAGTGTATTCCGATCACCTCGAGATGGCAGTAATAATTGCATATAAAAAGGCTAGCGGCGCAACTGCGAGTTAGTCTGCGTAGGAAAG
>NW_019290477.1:59775-81165 GCF_000500325.1 Leptinotarsa decemlineata
GTAATCATTGGCTGTCGCGGGCCAGATTGATGACAGTAAATCATTGGCTGTCGCGGGCCGGATTGATGACACTGACGGGCCGGATTTGGCCCGCGGGCCGTAGTTTGGAGACCCCTGCTTTAGAACATACTCAGAGATAACTAACGGCGTAAAATGGTCCATGAAGTTTGAAAATGAAAGACGAAACGCTATTAATCCCATAATTGATTTCTCCAAAACTTGCACTAGCCTTCCATATCCTTCCACTCTGTACTAAAGTTTTCACATGTCATATATTTTTAATATGCCATATGTCGCAAGTTCTCAAATTTCATAGCTCTTTCACTCCCAACAACAACTTGTACTCAAACTATTGTCCTTTTAAGTGGTCTACCAAATTATTTTCAAGTTAGAAATATGGCCTCATCCCCCATTTTCTAGGGTATAAAATGCCACGTAAAGGTTTACATATTATTAACCAAATTTTCAATGTTGTAGTCGAGATTTGGCCACTACAAAGGACTTCCACTTATTGCTTTCAACTATTATTCAATATACTTATAGAACTTCTCCACTGCTTTTCTCTGAACTCAGGTGGAAGAAAGAAACACATTCCATAATATCTGATCTTCACAGTGATGAAAGGACTACCAACATTGAAGTTCGTATATTTTATGAAGCGTAGATATTTGACTTGAAGGAACAGAATATATTTTTTGAAAAGGTTAGTATTGGTTGAAAATTTTTTATTGTGGATAAAGATACTGTTACTTTCAAATAATTGTATTTTTTACTAGAAGATATTTGGCAAAAAGAAGTTCATATTTTCCATCGAAGAAAAAAAAGTGTTGCAGAACTACAAAAGGTCTCGAATAAATTCAATCTACTTTTCCATTACCACTATCCATAGTATTCTCGAGGCATTAAAAATCCCCATTGGTTTAATGGGAACAAATTTGCTAATATCCATTAACTGAGTAAATAATGAGAAGCTTTGAATGCAAAACAATTCCATTTTGTATCCACATTATCTAGATCAGAATGGAAATGGTAGACGTGCCGAGAAAAAGAACTAATAGTTCCTGACACGCGAATTGGAAAATATAGTATATTAAGGGAAGCAAACTCAGGAAAACACAAATTAGTTTTTTGAGTGGAATAACATGGAAAGTTGGATATTACTATATCATAAAGTAAGCGTGTGAAAAATATCTTCTGGCTGTTATACAAATATCTGCTTTTGAAATCTGGCATTTGATGAGTTATGGGCTTTTGAAATGTGTTATCAACATCCAACATTATAATTTATCTCAATCATTCAGTAAAAGTAAACGAACGACGTACTATAGAAGTACTCGTAGGTATTGGAAATGTATTTGTTTCACAGCTAGAAAAGGAAACAGAATTTCACGTTTCATAAAAGTACCTTTGCACTGAAATATATGACATGAAAACTGTTTTCAGTCAGCTGACCTTGGTACACATAGCCCACTGTGCAGTAGGAAAAATACAATAAAAAATTTACAACTCTTTCAGAAATCAAATCAGTCGAATGGTGTCGAAAAGAGATACATACTTACTGAGAAAAAGAATATTTGTAATTTCAATAAAATAAATAATGAAATTTCTTAGTCAGGGCCTTTCCTCCATCACAAAGATTACTCCTCACACCCGTGAAGTGAGTTAACACTTGGTATGAACATTATGTAACCCCTAGAAACTTTATTATATTCGGTTATCAATATAAGACTGAATAACTAATACCTTTGCCGTGATGTCTATAGCAAAGGATAGAGATAGTTCATATTATACGAATGGGAGGCAACAACCAAAATTGAACTGAAAAATATGACAAATATCCAATGAAGGACCTGTACAAACTAGTACAAGATTGTTGGATTGCGAGCCTTGAAGAGATGTGTGGAAAACGTTCAGAATTAAAGTAATCTGGATTCATCAAAACTGTAATTTTTTGTCAAGGCAGGTGTTTTTGCTGTTTGATAAGGCATGAGCAATTTATTGCGTGAGAGTGATAACATAAAGAAGCATGTTTTCGGTCTTGATTTGTAGGTGCAAGTACTATCGGTTTAGGATCAACCAGAATTAAAACCAGGTACATCTGGCAACATAGCCTCCAGTTTGTCGGACGATGATTTTTTACTTCTGGAAAATGTTTATTTCAAATGTAGAAAGAGAAGAACAGTTGGTATCTTCAATTATAACAGGACAAGAAATAAATATGTCTCATATCATCAGTTAGGTCCTAAAAACCAGGAAGTTTGATTATCTCAAATTGCTGGTTTATCAAATCCAAACTTCCTTAACCAAATTAATTTTCGTTTTTCGTAAACATATCTTGAACAAGCAAAGTCTGAACTCTTATGAATCGGTCCAGTTAGTCGATACTGACAAGTTCAAACCTGTTTGTTCATAAGTGAGGGGATGAGATAACATGGGATTATTTTCCAGGCGTCAAGCGGTACCGACCTGTACAGACTGTCCTTATTGGAAACCTGTTTCTTTATGCAAGCACCCTAGTGTTAAAGTTCCCTTTGTATTATCTTAAGTTACCTAATCAACAAAATATAATAACAAATTGAAAAAAAATATAAAAAAATGTGATACAGAAAGTTACAATTTTCATATCGATGATATGAACTTAATATAGAAAACATGTTATTGATTTTAGGTTAAAAAATGTACCAGTTGAGTGTTAATTAACAAGATGGATACTGTCATTGATAACTACCATGGAGAGAGGCATATGATTTAAAAACCAAACAGTAAATGGTAATGCTTTCATTGTGCCAGAGAGTATTTTATTTAAAACAGGGGATATTTTGATTAAGACAAAAGTTGAAACAAGAGTACAAGACAACTAATTTGTTATCCAACACCAATCCAACGGTTCTTAAAGAGAGTAAGTAAAGGCGATGACACTTTCCCCTACAGAGAGCCTCGTTAATTTTGTCTTGCATGTGTCTGTAAATCCATGCCAGGAAAAAGGATCTAGATTATTCAACTTAACTTTCCTTAAGTGAGATTATTCCATTTGCAATGAAGGTAAAATCTCTAGGTATAGATAAAAACTTCAACTAGAACCCTCACATAAGAAATGTTTTACACAAAGCCAGACTGTCCCTATGGACATGTATAAAGGTTTTTAGAAAATTTTGGCGTTTAGAGCCCAACTGAATCTATTGTATAAGCATTACAGTAAACTGCTCAGGCGAATCTCTCTAGTCTATAGAGGCAGGCTTATCTTGATATATCTGGTGCCATCAGCACTAAACCGTCACAGCCATGGAAATCCTTCTAGACCTACCACCTCTCCACATCTTTCTGGCGAGAGAGGCTACAAGGACATCATACATAATTGTGCATATTGCCAACTGCACAAAATAGGCTAATGCAGAGCGTATCAGACTACTAACTGGCTGACAAAAATTCTGGTAATGGCTTCCAACTTCAATTCCTGAAAAATTGTCAACTACGATCTGCCTCATACGAGTACAGACCTAAATCCAAGTACAGAGACTTCGATCCTTCCGGAGCAGACGCAGGTCCAGGACAGAGAAATCAACCTGCTTAGGGACCTACGCGATCATATTTCAAGTGAAAATCAATGCCACTGATTTATGTGTGGAGAGATTGGCGGAAAACAATCCAACATATAAATGAATGACAAAATTCTTGGACAGCCATGCGGCTTGAATCATACATTGGGTTTCGCTGAGCAACGATCTAGTTGCTAGGTAACTACTTAAGAAACTCTGATGGCCTTATAGGTGAATAAGCCTAATTACAGGCCACTGTGGTCTGAAACATCATATAAAGAGATTTGAAAAGCTACGCGCAACGATGTTTCTTCAATTCAATTCAATTCTTCAATGAATCGATTTTATAAATACATTCAGATCGGGAAATTTTCTAAATATAAAACAATGTTTACTTTGTTAACTTTGAAGAATATAACTATTCCATTTATACTGTTTGAAGTGGAAAAATTGAAAACACGTTTTCCAATATTTCCTTTCTTAAAGACAATGAGTATAATATTCTACAGGATTTCCCCAAATATTTCATATTTTAATTCAATCCCAATATTGCAAATATCGACAATGAATGAGAAACTGTACTATACTATTTGCTTTTGAGACAAAGGAGTGTGCTCCCTGGATACATCAGTGTCTGACTCCATATCTCTCGATAGAGTTCACGAATGATATTGTATACTTAAGGCATAAGGACGATTATTGAACACGAAGATATCTATTGATTTTCCACAGAAATTCATTTCGCTCTAGGCAGCAAATAATTTGGCTTTTTTCCCTTGACATACATACCCTCTCTCCACTTTGTAGTTCCCAACAGTGCCGCCAGAGCGGACATTATGTCACCGAAGCAACCAATTTTGACTTTTGGCACGAGCAACAAAACACTAATTCACCACAGACGATCGATGTTTCCGTCTAGAAACGATTTATTACTGAACCGAAGGAATACTTTTGACACTTCTTAACGAGACCTTGCGAAACTATTCGTGGCGATATTGAGCTGTCACTGATCCAAAATTAACTAATAGATTTAATCGTCGCTGATTTGGAAGCAAAATAAAGTTAAACGTTCACTATTTTTAGTAGGCGAAGTAGTGTAAATAAACTGCATCGGTGAATTGTCTAGTGGAGAATGATAACCGTTTGCACGCGGACGTTTAAAATACACGGAACATATTGAGAGATAAACTAATCGAAGTATCGTTGGCAAAGTGAATCTGTATAACTTATATCTATAATATTTTCATCGAAAGAGAAATTAAAAATGCCATTTTGAAAAAAAAATTCGTTTTTGATAGAAGCGACTGTGGAAAAATGAAAAACAAAGTTTGTGAATTATATGAATCCGAGAGATTTTTCACTGAATAACTGATTTAATTATTTCAAACTCCAATATCTGATTTTAGGAAAAAGCTGGCAGACCCTTTACCGTTAACTCAGACTCCATTACTCACTCAGTAGTGAAAGAAGTGATTATTGAGTCCATCATTGATGTGGGAAAATAAACCGGCAGTTCCAGTCTTCTGCATATGCATGAACAAGATGTTTGAATTTAGAGAATACGGATGGTTTCATCTCATCAAATACTACTAAGGCTAAAACAACTAACTCAACAGATTGGTCTGAGTATGGAGTCTGCGGAGTTCGAAAATTAAATCTTCTATTTGTCTTTAATCATGAGAAAAATTTGACATGGGAGTATGGGAGATGGTTGACGTTATATAAGTGGTTATCAGCAGAGACCGTATAAGCTGGAATACCTAAGGGTCTCAGACTCCACATGACATGCTCTAGATTTGATACTAGAAACTTCTACACCCATCTCGTGAAAATGGTAGACTGAGTTCTTGGAAAAACAATCTTGGCGGTCATGATGAACCTTCCTGTCTCTGACATGAGGATTACGTAGATGAGGTTCTTAGATGAGATAATATATTTTTAAAGACGATATCATGTATCAATGTATCTTTATGTAGCCAAGGGAGTAAATAGATCTCGACAGTTTCTATGTAAGATATTTCTTGAACGTTTTCCAACTACGTGGACAAAGTCCTCGTCATCTCATTGAGTGTGGAGAACCAAATCAAATTGGCTGCTTCGGGTAGAAACGCTCCGACTCCTCTGCAATTGGAACTTGAAAGTCCATGGCCTCTCAGTGGTAAGAGAATTTATAACAGTAGAAAAGACACGAATTTCTAGAAATATGAATCATTTTTTGGGTCCTCCCCAGGGGGATACTTGATTTCTCCATAGTGATTATCTCTTAGGTGTATCTCTTCCTTTAGATGGACCGTTGGACATTTATTTATGAAAATTCCATACCGATAGCATTCGTGTACTCTTCCACCATCTTTGGATGGAGATCCTTTTTAATGTATGAAGATGTTTTCATCATCAATTATTATTATTCGTGGTTATTATGAATCACGTTGTGCACTAGGATAAGTGCGTGTTTCCGTACTAAATCAGTAGATTCCCCTAAAAAAGGATACCAAAAGACATAAAGATAAAAGCTCGTGTTGATATTCATAAAATTATTGACTTGGTCAGCACCTTCATCCGAGTAATGTCGCATATAATGGCGGATGCTTTGGGAATAAGGCTAATATATTCTTCATTTTGTTAAAAAAGTAACAATGGTTATATTTATAAATGAATATCATTAGACTCATTTCAGATTCAAATAAACTGTTTTATTTACACACTGTAATCGAAATATATTGCCGAAAAATAATAACGGCCATTATTGAAAAAACTAAATAGAAAATGTTTATCCATTTGTCTTTATATTCTATCTAATAAGAAAAATGAAATTGGTAAATAAATAAAGGTTATTCGAATACCTCCACGAAAATATGCGATCAATCGTGAATTAAATTTAGAATAAGTTGTTCATTCGAACAGTTCGAAGAAGTATTTGCTATTACGAAATGTTTGAAGTGGATCATTAAATGTTATTAATAGTCATTCAATTTTCAAAGTAGTTTTAAAAAAGTAACCTTGGTTGTATCTTTTGTTTGTTGTGAATATAACCAAATCAATGATGATAATAATAGTACCTTGTGACCGATAAACAGCTTCAGGTGTTTGTGATGGAAGTAGCCGATTCTTGATGAAAAGAACTAAGATAAATTTCCGTATGACATCGCAACACGTGTTTATATCATTTTCAGAATTTCCTGTTTATGTTTTTTATTTTGAAATATATAGGCAATATTTATGAAAAGTAGTTTCGATGACAAATTGGATAATTCTGTTTCTGAATTTTATTCAAACGCAGAAACAATTCTGGATAGGAATAAATGGGAGTGGAAACCCAAAAATATTAAGAACAACCGGAATACCTCTCCAATATAATTTTTGACTACTTTGATTCATGAATTTTATTACATTTCATTCAGGGGTGACTTGAATGTTGATATTTTTTTCGTTCCAGTACCTAAATAAGTGCCAAAATATTTGATTGGACCGACCTACTCGTATTTCAAAAAGCGATTGAGGTTTGGACCACACGACTGGCCGGTTTTTATGAAATTTAATATGTAGGTATATTCGGTAGGTCTGAGAATAGGTTGAAATCTATTTTTCATACCTCAAACTTTTTTATGGTGTGGCATAGAAGCTGTGAATTATGCAACACAGTTTTTGAACTCATTGGATTCGCCAAGCATAAATCCACCACGGCTGTGCAAAGGCACGGGGTTAGGCATAAAAAAAAATTATAAAAATCGTTGAAGCCAGCAAGTGTGTGAATGGCAAGTTCCGAGGTGAAAATATATTATACCTATATATGTGCCAATTCATTTCAAACGTGTGTTATTTTCGATTAGATTGACATTTGCAATGATTATTGTTGAGTCCCACGGTCAAAAAATGTCCGTTTGTGGCTTGGATTTGAGCACACCTTGTTTTCCACACATACGTTGCATGCTCTCGAGTGGGCAAACCATCGAGTTTGTCAGTGCTAGTTAAATATAGACTAACGAAAAATAAGGCATACACTATAGATCCCGGGAATAATATTATTTGTTAATGTTATTGTTCTGACACATACTTACAATGAGTAAGTTATTATTCTCTACCCTATAGATTCCCTAGAAATAATTTTTGTGACCAAACAGCGTTTGCCTGGTCAGCCAGTATACATATATTAATTTTTTAATGGATTTTTTATATTCATTCATTATTTTTATCATCGGATACATCAGTAATTACTGCGGTTGATTATAAGACCGAAAAAATAGGCTTATGGTATGAGAAATACCATGTCTTGTGGTAGGCTCATTTCGGTTATTATTCATTTGTAGTTGTAATTTATTTTGTGGAAAGTTTACCAAGAGTTGTCCATCTTTGGATGCGAAATTTCCATTTTAATATCCTGCTATAATTAGTGGCGCGTCAAGAAGTTGTATTTCAAAATATGTGGCCCATTTCATGATTGTTAATGTAAAGTTCGAAAGTTATCAATTTTTATCTAGTTCAAAAAGAATGAATAATGCGAAAAGAAAATGGTTCAGTAACTTTTTAATGTTCTTTCACTGTATGAAATCTAGTTAAATAACGTTTCATGTAATTACCATATTTAGTCTTTATCTGATAGAAAATGTAGCCCATTCAGCATAGCTGAGTTTACAACGGATTTCAATGTAGCCATCTAAGTACTTGGCACCATCTAATTTACTTGGCACCATATAAGTTCATAGCCCTGTCGTATATTAAATCATTTTTTGTTGGTGGGAAAACAAGCTCATGATAACAGAATATTACACAATTGAGTACGAACATATACCGACAAATCAATGATAAAATATTTAGTTCGAGAGTAACAATTTTTCAATACTAAGGTACTACGACGTGGCATAAGAACAATTATATTGGTCCATATGTTTAATAATACACGACGACCAAATGCGATAGATAAAAGAAGTTGTGGGTCATTTATTTTATTTGAGTTTTTATTGTTTATTAACCACCTCAATCATCAGGTTGACCTTCATTTTCGAAATCTTAAATATATTTTCAGTAACTTTATTCATTTGGGACAATAAACGGTGGCCGTTTTTACGTCTCCAATGCTAGTCCACACTGGATTTTTTATGAGAACCCGCACACAAAAAACTCCAAAATGTTCGAGTTTGTTGCTTTTTTTTGTTGAGGAGAAGTTGCTCCCGATTTGTCATTTGCAATTTTGCCATCAACTTTTCACTAGATATTTTCAAGGGCGTCGGGGGCAGGGGGGGGCAGTTGCCCCCCTAAAGATCAAATGTAGCTAGCCGCAAAGCGACCAAAGTGCGAGCAATTGACTTCCTTACATATTAATAAATTCCGCATCGCATGACAGAACGTAAATAAATTCACAAGGTTTATTGTAGAAAGTATACAAATACTCAGAATAACATGAAGATTTTGGCATCCGTTTTTCAAATCGCCGCCATTATCATCACGACTATATCAGATTTGGATTCAATTATCACCTCCCTTGAATTATGTTTTGCTGAAGAAAACACGCCATCATTCGCATTATCTAAGTAACATCCGGCGCAGATGCAAGAGATGCCAACTAAAAATCTGAAACAAACTTGTGAATCTATTGCCCAGTTTTATGATTTATCGAACATAAATAATGAAATCGATCTTTGGCAGCAATTGTTGCACGATAGGCTTGATCTAACAAATCTTACAGTTGTTGATGTCCTAAAAAAACAAACTCCTTCTTTCCCGAAACGAAAAAAGTATTGAAAATTTTTATCGCTTCACCATGCACGACCTGTACAGTAGAGCGATCTTTTAGCAGTCTCAGAAGACTGAAAACATGGTTAAGAAGCACCATGGCACAAGATCGCCTTAATGGTCTGGCCACGATGAGTGTACATAGAGCTATAATAAATAATTTTGATGATAAAGTCGTTGACAGTTTTGCAAAAAATCCCCGCAGGTTATGTTTTAATTAAATATTACTTTTGTCAAAATGAATAATTATTACTGTGTTTAAAAGTTTGATTTAGTTATTGTACTGTTACTGTCGAGGGCTTGTGAAGTTTTATAGATTGGTATCAGAACCGTTCTTATAACAATCGTTATCGAGGCAAAGACTTCCAAAATGTAACGCTTCATGCTTTCGACTATACCAGGCGTTCGTATTTTTATGCTTCATAATATTGCTCCATTGTCCCCCCCCCCAGTTATAAGCTGGCGACGCCCTTGGATATTATTGTGGAAGCAACCAAAATACTTCCCGCGTCGTATGAAACAAAAACAAAAAAATATATGCGGATACAAACATTTTTCTCTCTCATGCGGAGCGAATTTCAACCGTTTAGATTAATAAATCATCGAGACCAAAAAGTTGCCAGTGTGCGGCTACCCTAAGTGGTAAAACAACCAGCGACGTGATTTGAGATATTTACACTTTTGATCTGACAGATAAGATTGGGCTGGATTTTGAGACATTGTCCTGCAATAAGCATATTTGTCTGAAATTGAGTTAATTTAATCTTTTTCGAGTTGAATTGAGAATATGCCCAACTTGTAATCAAAAAGTGAAATGTATCAACAGCAGAATTCAACCTATAAGGTTTGGAAGATGAAATCATCATGAATGACGTGATGAAATAGTTTCTATTTTCAAACACGGTGAAAATTGTTGAATTAAAATTAATTTCAGAATTTGAGAAATTTTCGAAGCAGTCATATTCCGACCAATACTTGGTCAGATATAAGCAATTAAAATTTCAAATGTCGATAATTTATAATATTTTTCATTTCGCCAAAATCTTACCTAAGAACGGAAAAATAAAAATAAATCGATGTTTCTTTTTGAAGGTCATGAAATTCAGATCACGTTGAAGAAAATGCATTAATAAAAACTTTCCATACGATGAATCCAGGACGTCATTTTTAACGATACATTTTACTCGTTATTCGCGAACCGTCGCATTACCTTGCAAAAAAGTATTTCTTTGTGAGTAGAGGGTCCTAAAAGACATGTTCATGACATTTCAGACATTTCTGACCTTTTAAATTTTTGTTTGACTATATCTGGCCAAGTTTCGGACAGATTCAGATTCAAAACCCTGCAAAATGACAGCTTCATAAAGTTCTACAAATCATGAAATTTTGGTTAAGTTATTATGTTTGTTACTAGAACATGTTTTCCATGGGAAAGAAAGTTTTTGGCTTTCTACTACTCCATCTTGATACAAAAATAGGATGAGGGAATGTTCCAAAGAAAGATTTGTCTACCGAATCCGATAGATTAAATCTTGCAAATGATTTCGGTGAAAATCGACCCCTAGGTTAATAACTACTTTCAACAGTAGACGTTGATATTGTTTCGTATAAAAACATATACCTTGATTTACAATATTAAGATATTTTGATTTTTCATGCAATGTTTTATACCATATAAGAATTTCAAATTAACTTTTACTTGTAATTTGTCACACGTGAACATACTTATTTTATTTAAGATATCAGTTGGAATTTTATCTTGTCGAGAGAAGGTTTCAAATTTCATAATTTATTGTCATTATTTACCGTGCATATGCATTGAGATTTCAATTCAAGTCGTCATGCTTATTTTTCTACATAATTTTGCTATTCATGCTCAATCATGCATCTGAATATCTAATGTTGGAAATGTAAAATAGGTGCAGTATACAATGCATTCCGTAAGTACACAGCAAAATTGAAAATAGAGATCTTTCTTGAGAAACGTCTTATTCGAAAGAGTATTTTAGTAATATTGAATATCAAGAAAAAATTAAACTTAATTTTGTTATCAATCTGAAGGCTTAGAGGAAATTTTTCCAAAACATTCATATTCTATTTCAAAGCTATTGGATGAATAACTAAATTCCAGTATTCTGAGAGAGAAATATAATAATTTTTGTTCCGACCGAATTCAACCGTTTCGGTTGTTTTTATTTTTCTTTTTTACTCAATTAGTCTCCTAGTTTCTAGTTCCAATTTGACGATGAAATTACGGAACGCATTTAGGAAATATACTTCGAAATATAAAGGATACACTGGATGTGAATTTGGCTAGCGCAGCAATTAGTATAAGCAGGTAATTAGAATTAACGGTTGCCGTCTACATACAAGGTATTGAGGCTAGAAAAACTTTACAGATATCTTTCATAAGTGAAATACTTGTTTTTCTAGTTTCATTTGTTAGCTAGAAATACCTTGTGAGAGTGCAACCTCGAAAAAATCATTAATTCCTGCTCGTGAAGTACTAAGAGTACAAAGAACTGATGAAGATTCGATAAGAAACTAATACTATTTTTATTTTCAAAATTTTCGATAATAAATCACGGACATATCGATTTCCGATTCCAGTAAAAACTTCACACGTACTTAATATTCAGTAAGGCTTAATTTTGTTAGTGAAATATGAAGCTGAATCTTTTGTCGTTTATCATCTGTGCCACATCATCTGTGTAACTGGAGATCATGAATGAGTTGATTTTTTTGCTCTAATTCTACTTACCAGATGACAATGAAATCATTATATACTGCGTTTGTAAGGCTAGAAATAACAAATTGGAAATAAAGGTATAGTTGTTTGAGTGCGATATTATCAATTAAAAATATTGAATGTATATTTTGATAAACCATTCGATAGAGCATGAAATAGTTCCCCGTTCAACGATGTTTGTTTTTGTCGAAATCTTCGAAAATTTCAGTATTTCGATATACCACATACATTTCTTTTTTTAAACCAAAAAAATAAAAATTGAAATATTAATAAAAGCTGAAAATTAAAAAATATTATTAACAAAAAATGAAAAAAAAATTAAAAGATTCCAAACCAAGTTACGTCACGACGTTTCGATTGTTAGTATCCACAATCGTCTTCGGGTGATAACTGGACGAGATCTGACTATTTATAGGTCATTCGAGTGCTTTCACCTATCCCCTCTTCCGGGAGATGACCGTCAAACGGTCATCCACCTTCAAACAAACGTTGAATACCCGGTACGGACCCGGAACTAACGACTTATTACGAGGATATGAGAAGACTAAGGTCAAGCTAACCAAAAAAGAAAGTCACCTCAGCTTTTTGTGCAGAGCTACAGACAACAACATCATACCCAAAAATTTTTTGCTGAAATCGCCAATCCCAGGAGAGAGAGAGCCAAACGCATATTGGAACGCGCCAGCCGAGCACTGATAAGGTCTCAAATTAATTACCACCGTTGGAAGAGATCAACTCTGATGCAGGATGCCACAGAACGATTTGAAGAAATAAGAAGAGACCTTGGAAAAGGGTCAAAGGCCAATCTTTGCCAAGATTGAAAGCACGTGCTTGAAGATCCGACAAGACATGGAGAATACCCACAACAGGAAGTGGGGAAAGTTGGTGAGGAAACAATGCCGAAATGCAGAACGAGAACAGGACAACTATGAAGTCATCAATATGAGTTCCCTCCCGCTCACAGACGTAGAGGAATCTTTGTTGAGGAAAGGTCTAAACTTTGCCATTGCATACAGTAAGCCCCCTCACTTGTATGGACTACCCAAAATCCACAAAAAGGATGTTCCGCTCAGACCGATCAATAGCTTCAGATCGGGGAACACTATCCGTAGCAGCCTCACGAAAACCAGGCCACCAAACGCGGACTGCGATTCCAAGAATTGCATTTACCAGAAACCCTGCGAGTGCGGAGAATCATACATCGGTGAAACTAAGAGGTCATTGAAAGTTCGCATTGCAGAGCACAAGAAACACACATAGCGAGGAAAAACCACCAAATCCGGAATAGCAGAGCATGGCTGGACTCATCAATGTAATATCAAGAGGGCTCAAGCTGAAATCATCCACAAAGGGGAAAACTGGTTTAGGAGAAAATTCAAAGAAGCCGCCTATATGTTGTCCAACAACGCATTTAGTCAAGCCAGCGTAGAGCTACGTTACATACGGAAACCTCTAATCAAGCGAAAAACGACCAACTCCCGCCAAATAGTCATCTCTCGCTAAAACCAATGAAGCGGAGAGGGGAAAGAGGAGATAGCTGAAAGCACTCGAATGACCTATAAATAGTCAGATTTCGGAGGAATAAGTCCAGTTATCACCAGAAGACAATTGTGGATACTAACAGTCGAAACGTTGTTACGTAACTTGATTTGGAATCTTTTGATTTTTATTTTTAATTTTTTGTTAATAACATTTTTAATTTCTATTAATATTTCAATTTTTTTTTCTTTTGGTTGTAGCTTGTATGTTATTTCTTTGTAATTTCAGTATTTTGTTTAATAAAATTGTTATTTTCAGGTAATCTTTTTAATTTTTTTTTCAGGGATTTCAAATCAATTTATATTATATTAGACAATGGAAGTCCGAACTGATGAAATACAATAGTTTCGTAGATGACAGTCATAGTACCGGTGAAATAATTTCGTCAATAATGATATTCGATAAGTGATGGAATTGGTACACACTTGATGAAAATCCATAACTTATTCAAGTAACACTTTATTGTGATATGTTCGCTGGACAGTTTACAAAACCGCAACACGTGTTCTGCTATACAGTAACTTTCTCAAGCGTGTTCGATAATATATTAAAAATGATAAAAGAATTTCATATTCTATCTAACAGACTAGAAAAATATATAATTGCGAATTATTTTATTGTCGAAAATATCGTCCGCAATGAAGGTACCAACACATTTCTAAACTGACAAACAACTGAATGGCGAAGTGTACAATGATTTTATTGACACCCGGTATTGCAAAAAACAAAGATGACTCCCGAATCAAAATCAATATCATAAGAAATCTGAAACACATGAATTTTAGGGGTCGATATAAACTGTAAACTCAATCAATCACTTGATAACAAATACGTTGGGACAGAGACGAACAGATGTGAATTCGATTCAGAATAAGCTTGTTTCAATTCAATTGAAAATGTTTACATGGGACATTCAAAAATCCCAGTTGCCTATAAAAGTCAATCTCATAAGACTCAACAGTGGTATATAAAGGTCTATCTCATATGAGCCAATTTGATATCGAAATTGTATTTTTCAGGATTTGAGAGAGAACATAGTAAGTTCCTGGATGGTAATCCAATTTAATTTCGAAAGTGTAATTTTCAGAAGTTTTTTTTCAAGGATTTGAGAGAGAGGTCAGAGTGAGTTCCTGAAATGTCATCCAAGGATAACGCTCTTTTCATATTTGATTTAGTTGCTTGATTTCAGTTGTGTGAAAATCCATGAATTTCAATAATATCTCCCAGTGTAGCTCCCCCCAAATAATAATCAGAAAACATTTACAATACAAGAAGTTTGGCATTTCAATACAATAATAAAAAATTACCTGATTTCGTATCCACTTGAAAAAAATCCGGTCAAATGGTCAATGCATGAAAGAAAATGGAAAAATTCCAAAGAAAGGAAAAAACCCTTACTGTTATAGTTGTTCGTAATGGAAATAGAAAAATATTTTATCAATAGGAAACGATACAATATATAATAAGTATTTGTATAAAGCTTCACCTAGATTATCAAGAATGAGTCTTCGCCAACTTTTATTTCTCAGTGTGAAAAGTCGAAAAAACGTATACGATATTTTTTTAATTCTGGCCATAGATATTCACTTAGTTTTGAAATAACGCTGAAATGTGTTCGTCACTAAAAAGTTATAAGACAATATCAATTGAAAAATATGCCATTTAATTGTTCCACCAATTCAGTTTTAGGCTGTTTCATACATCTATTTCTATTAGCAAACTGAGTTTATTCTCAAATTATAGATCATAGCTCAACTATTGCCAACAAAAAATCGATGTTATATGTATTTTTGGAGATGCAAAAGAGAAGTAAAAGAGATATTGAATGAAGACACCCAAATCGTCCATTCATAAATGACAGCACGGTATATAAAATAAACCAAACCTTCAATCGGATTGAAGAAGTAACCTCACATATTTTGAAGAATAAAGTACGAATGAATAATCCAAATGAGAGTTTGTGAGTAGCTCACATACAGGCATTTAGAAACTATTTTATTTAGTGATGTAGCTAGTTTCACAACAAATGGAGTGGATACATTACAAAAAAGTCGCTACTGAACTACTGAAAATCTGAACTGGCCGTATTTGAAAAAAGCAAATCAAATCATTCAGTATCCTCAAGAATTGTATCAATAAATAAGTACTGAACTTGTCAATATATCTAAAACTATACTGAGGCAATATCAATATGTCTGGACAATAACAATCACACCAGATGAATGAGACAAAAAGAAAGACATAATGCAGGCATTGTGATGAGTTCGTTGAATCACAATTAGCTTAATTTTTGGATAGGACGGAGTAGTACGAGTAGATCAATTGGATGGCTACCTAGGTTGCCTGACCCAATTCCACTCGATTTTTCTATGGTGATATCCTAAACAAAGAAATGTCTAAACATCACGACCAAGGAATCGAGTGAAACACGTAAAAAAATGCTCGCAAGTATAATAAATGCATTGAAAACACAGAATTAATTGCCCCCAACCAGGGATACCATAGCCGACTGGTACGGGAGGCAATAGAGATCCACAAACACACGGAGAATTTCAACCGAAAAGAAGAAGCGGTGCACCTCAATCAAATATGGAACCCCATTTTGAGGAATTCGAGAATAACGAACAGGACAACAGGCAGCAAGATTGTTAATGTTCCAAGTTCAACCGCAGGAAGGAGTACAGGTACAAATGCAGGTACAAATACAGGTACAAATATAGGTACAAATCCAGATACAAATACAACTGATTACCTGACAAGGCATAAATACGCTTTACGAAGCCGAAAAGGTAATCATCGGACAGCAAGCCAAGATGGTTAAATCTCTGAAGAAGCTAGCCACTCGCGCCAGCGAAACGTCTGGAAAACATTCCAAAAATCCACGGCTTTCAAACTCGAAAAGAAATGACACTGAAAACCGCAGCCGTGAAAGTCTAAACCATTTTGTGATAAATGCATTGGTTTGAATGAATGTTTAGTGGAGACTATAAAAATTTTAATTGTGTTTCAGCTACGTATTATCTCTGTTCATATGATTTGTCGTGATTGTGAATGAGAAATTGATTTTCGCTAGTCCATGAATAATAACTGGGTTGAAAATTCCCGGTCCTAAGCGCGGCTTTAACATTTCGAAACCACTTTTGTAGAACGATTCATCTTTTGCCTTAAAATAAGCCTCAGTTTCAGCACCAACCTCTTCATTTGAGCGAAATTTTTTACCGGTGAGCATTTTTTGAGGTCTATGAACAGCCAATAGTCGCTGGGAGCCAAATGTGGCGAATACGGTGGATGTGGGAGCAATTCGAAGTTCAATTCATGTGGTTTTGCCATGGTTTTAACTGACTTTTGACATGGTGCGTTGTCTTGATGAAACAATTTTTTTTCTTTGCCATATGCAGTCATTTTTTTGCAATTTCGGTCCTCAAACGCTCTAATAACGCTATATAATATTCACTATTGATCGTATTTCTCCACTCAAGATAGTCAATGAATGTTACAGCACGCATATCCCAAAATACCGATTGTTGTGCTTTCGGGCCCTTTGGAAGAGGTTCACCAGTTGCTCTTCACTCATATGATGATCGTTTTGATTCCTGAGTGAAGTGATGGATCCATGTTTCATCCATTGTCACATATCAGCGCAAAAATTTCGGTTGTTATTTTTAACATGGCCAAACACTGCTCAGAATCATCAAGACATTCTTGTTTTTCATCATCAATTGCAAGGAAGTCAGCTGCCTCATTGCCTTCCAGGCCAGTATGGCCAGGAATCCAGACCAGAAACAATCTGTTAAGTCTTTCTATCGAGGAGAGTTGTTTTTGGCAATTTGCTATCAATTTAGACGTTGCTCGGTAGGAACCAAGAGCTTACAATGTCGTTTGACTGTCTCTGAATATTTTTATTGACTTGTGTATGAGGTTGGATTCTTCCAATCTCTCCGCACTCAATTCAATAGCGTAAATTTCCGCTTGAAATACAGTCGCATAGGTTCCTAGGCAGGTTGATATCTCTGTCCTGGGTCTGCGACTGAAAACACCTGCACCAGAACCGGAAGGTGTTTTTGATACATCTGTGAACCAATAACTATCTGCTCTTGAAAATTTCCTTCTCGCGGAGGATCCAGTCCTCTCTACTCGAAAACAGTACTTTATAAGGCAGTTCGTAGTTGACAGTTAGATACATGAAGTCAAAGGTCATTTCCAGAATGCTGTGACTTCCAGTGTCAACCAACAGTTGTTGCACTCTGCATTAAATTGATTTTGCAATTGGCAATGTGCACAAGTCTTTCTGCAGTATATCTAGCCTCTCTCTTCAGAAAAATGTCGATAGGAGGTAGATCTAGAAGGATCTCCATGGCCGCTGACGGTGTGGTACTGATGGCACCACTGATGACCAGACAAGCCTGTCTCTGTAAGCCAGAGAGCTTCACCTGGGCCGTTTTCTGTGAAGCCTTCGGCCACCAGGCAATTGCACCATAAGTGATCATTGGTCTGACACATCCCAAAATACCGAGGCCATAATCTTTCCAGCCGATTGTTGTGCTTTCGGGCCCTTTGCACCAGGTTCACCAATTGCTCTCTACTCAGATGATGATCGTTTTGATTTCAGAGTGAAGTGATGGATCCATGTTTCATTCATTGTCACATATCGTCGCAAAAATTCCGGTTTTGTTATGTTTTAACATGGCAAAACACTGCTCAGAATCAACAAGATTTTCTTGTTTTTGGTCATCAGTGAATAGAGCTTTCTCATTGTCAAATGCTCATGAAATACAAAGCCAACACGTTTTTTTGATACCTTTACAATGTCAGTTTAGATATAACTCACGGCCACTGCGTTCTGCATCGTAGGTGTCTCTATGACCACGTTTGAAGTCAGCAAACTAACCCAACGTTTAATTGTTGTTTGATGGAGCGGAGTCCTTATAACACTTTTTGAAAACTTTTGGTGAATATTTTTCGAATCCATTGGAGTAGTCGACATTTTGCAAATTTTCTATCAAACGACATATTTTCCAAATTTTATTTACTCATAGCTTTTTTGATGAACAGATTTCGAAGAAATTCTGGACAGTGATAAAGCAAAACCGTTGAATACAGTGCATTATTCAGAATTCTGAGGAGTATTCTGGAATTAAATCGGTGGAATAATTAAATGACATTATTTTCAAATGTTACTTTCTTTCAACTTTTCAATGACGAACGCCTTTTGACGTAATTTTTTGACATAAACCATTTCAAAACTACGTGAAGCCAGTGCCTTCATCAGATTTGAAAAAATCGCTAAAAATTTTTTCATTCATGAAATTAAATGGTTTAATAGACTTCTCGTCTACCAATTGAAAAAAAACCAATCGGTTGAAAGATATATGTTTCACGAAGGTGCTTTCATTTCAAATGGATTATTCTGTATAGAACTGCACTCACAAGAATGACTTTTACCCTCAAATTTGACCTAGTTCAGATAGAAGCAGTAGTTTCAACAGGGTCTGTGTACGAATAAGTAGTTGTTTCAGATGAAAAATTTCTTCCCTATTGTACAGTTCAAGTGATGATTCACTCAAAATATTGCACACTTTTCTAAAATTTAACACTGGCGGAAACAGAGCTGTTGCTTCAAAATGACAGTTCGAAAAAATTTACTATTTTCATTCATTACAGTTAAGCAATGGAAGGACGATTGATTTAGAATCACAGCGGTAAGTACCTCTTGCGACTATTAACATTATAATTGTCTATTATAAACATGTAACGTTTCTTGAGAATTTGCTATCAGCAAATAGTGCAAACATAAATAGTCCCTTTCCCTATCCACTTTAGAGCGGGACAGGATATCAAGGTCGGACAAAAATTACACGAAGAAACATAATTTTTAGTACTTTTTGATGAAAAAAGGATGTTACCAACTTTTTTCAAATAGAAAGGGGAGTCTTGTGATACTTTCTGTTTCAATTTTAGAAATCGTTTCATATTCGTTTTAAGAATCTGCAAACAAATAATTTTATAATTTCAAGAAGACAATATATTCGAAACTCACTTCAGTTTATTCCAATAAATGTTCGAAATGTTTACCAGCCACTTCCTAGCGTGGCCAATTTTTTTCTCACATTACAAAATGTTCCTGATGTAATTTCGTTGCAATCATCTATCTTTCTATCCACAAGTTCTGAAATACACTGCGGTTGTATATCGTATACTTCAGATGATTAATATCCATTCGAATATCTGGAGGCATCGTGTCCGGTAATCTAGCTGGCCTTTCTAAGGGACTACGAATGCCTATCCACCGGTTTGGATAACTCCTATATAGAAACTTCCAAACCATTCTGCCATAACGAGAAGAAAGCTCTTTTTGTTGGTTGGTCAATTATCCAAACCGGTAGATCGAATGACCTATTAGCTCATCCGATATGACGCTTCTATATTTTTCGAGAGAATACGTTCACGATATTCACGATAGGCAATCGCAATTCATTTTAGAACTCCTTCTTGAAAAAAAGCGATGCTTATACAACGAAATTATTCCAGGAATATGTTTAACGCAGCAATAAATTTCTAATATTCTTCATTGCCAGTATGTGAAAGGTGAACATATCAAACATTGGAATAAACTGAAGTGAGTTTTGAATAATTTTTTTTAACAATGTCAAACTAGTAATTACTCGTGAACGGCTGATCCGAATTCTAAAAGTGAAACAGTGTTGGATAAAGAATTGAATTACCTATAAAACGAGGAATCAAGTACCCCTTTTCCATAAAAAAGTTGGTACTGTTATCGATATTGATTATTGGTAGACTGAGGCAACATAATTGTTTATTTTTTTATCAAAGATTGAAAATAATAATTTTTATATGTACATTTCGTCCGACCTTCTAGTTGCTCTTACAACACATAATACCAGTTATACTTCTTCGTCCGTTGAGATCGCTTTTAATAATATCTACCGCAGTTGTAGACGACATATATTTAAACCTTGTTTCTAGTCCCTAATCGAATTTCTGGGCCAATTTTCAAAAAAGGCGGCCAAACAGCTTGAACTTTCTATTTTCAGTATTATAAAGTCATGATGGTTGTTTAATAGGAGGGAAAAAATAAGGATCTCATAAAAGTGATCGCTACATAAACTACATTATCGATCTTATATCTTGTTAGAGATTCAAAGAATGACAAAACATAATAGAAAAGGGAGCGAATCCGGACGAATAATGTATAATCAAATATTAAGAATCATTTCGAAAGGGTAGAACGCAATTTATTAAAATCAGACTGCATCATCATAATAATATATCATCTGAATGAAATTTTTGAATTAATGAACTAGCTTGTTCATCAATTTGGAAATCAAATATGTTACGCGCAAAATATCACAGTAGAGGCAAAATCTATAATATAATTCTCTTGTTTATGCTGAATGTTGTGTTAAATCATGAATATATATTTTTCCTATTGAATTTAATTGCGAATTATGCTGACAAATATCACTGATTACTGATGTGAAAGAATTAAAGACAAAGAAGTAATAACCTGTGTATCGTTGTGGTTTTCAACTGAAACGTACGTTTCAAATAAAAATTATGTTGTGAATTGAGTTTATACAGGCCGTTTCTTTTATCATTTGGTAACATTGCTATATTCTAAACCATAATAGATACGAAGACGATTAAATGGAAAAAAAGGTAACTGTCATCGGGAACGAAACAATGGTCGAAGAAAATTTACGGGGACTCTTGCCCTTCTCGAGTTATACGGAGAAAACAAAAAATGCTGTTTTTCGTTTTTTTCGAATGGAATTGTTATTTCCGAGAATATCAAAAATTGGAAAAAGAAAATGTTTT
>NW_019290477.1:81248-94770 GCF_000500325.1 Leptinotarsa decemlineata
GTAGTTATTTCAAATAATGAAACGCTATATTCTGAATATATTGCTTTATCAATATCTGTAATAAAAGAGACAGGTCCGTATTTAAAAAAAAAAGTTGATGGTGGCCATGTTGACCCGAAACGTTTTATCGAATGTATATTATTACATCGTCATAGTACACGTCGAATATAATAACATTTTCCTTTTACATTTTTTGAAATTCTCCGAAATAACAATTTCATTCGAAAAAAACGAAAAACAGCATTTTTGGTTTTCCCCGTATAACTCGAGAAGGGCGAGAGTCCCCGTGAATTTTCTTCGACCATTGTATTGTTTCCGAAGGCAGTTAGTATTTTTCTCATTTAATCGTCTTCCTATCTTTCACGGTTTAGAATGTAGCAATGTTACCACATGATAAAAGAAACGGCCTGTAGATTATACAGCATAATTTTCATGAATTTAATAAGTCAACGATATAGAAAATAGTCTTGATGTATAATCCAACTAGAAGTGATATTCTTTTGCAAAAATGGTTTCTGCTCCACCTGTGAAGGCATGTAAATTGCACAGTAGGTACTCAGTAGAATTTCCAAGAAAATATAATTTTTTCCCAAGTTGTATGACTATGAAATTCTTTAAAGACAATTATTGAATTTACTTCACCAATCTAACCTTATTATTTATTATTCGAGTGTTTTCTATTTTATAGTCCTTCACTGTTAGTTCAACTGTTTCATGCATGACTATGAATGCAGCATTTCTTTCACACTGCAACAAAATGTTTTTTTGCCTCTGAAGTTTAAAATTTTAATGTCCTGAGAACTCTTATCTCTTACGCCCTAATAACTCGGAGAACAACACTTCTAAAATCGTCATTTCCAGTGTTTTTTGAAGCTAATAATTTAAACGGGTCTTTTCATTCTTCCTGAGTTTCACAAAAAATATAACGCTCTCCAACTTTTTATTCATGCAGGATATGGAAAATGTATTCAATGTGTGATAAGAGAATCATCATATACGTGATTAAATAAATGGCTAAATTAATGGATTAGAAGATATTTTGGTTTTCCCAAAGAGTCTCTATTATTATTAATTTTTCCACAGTCCTCGTGAGTTTAAATAGTGGTAACATATCGGGGTCTTGAGCGAGTACAAATTCACCTTCGACTAGATATTTTCTTCAGAGAAATTCATCTGTTTGAAGGTGGATCGATTCTGCTCCGTTCATTATTGATAACCATGGTGTTCCTTAGAAGGCTCGTGAAGTTACTAACTTCGACTACACATGATACATGAAAAATATCGGAATAATGTGATGATGTTTCTTCTCAGACAAACTGAACAAAAGATCTAACCAATTTTCATGTTTTACTTATGATCTATGATTTCCTCAGTCATAATTATTTTGTTGATTATGCCTTTGATTACGTTACATTTCTTTCTAGAAGAGAAAATATCATTTTGTAGGTGAATGAACCGCAGCATTTATCATCCCAGGTACCATGTTTCCACTTAAAACATTTGCAAATACAATGAAATACAAAAAATGAGGACTGGGAAAAATCATTTTGGAATTCTACTTTTTCATCTCAATACAGAAAAGTGGAAAATTTCCAAAGAAAATAAATTTCACAATAAATTATTCACAAAGATGTGTAGGTCATACTTGGAAGTTTCTTTCATATACTAACCGAAAGAAAAAACTTTTCGAAACAACTAATTTCAATTGAACATTGAATCAGGTACTGTGAAAAGTCCTATCGAAACAACTACTTTCACATGGACATTAAATTACACTAAAATCACTTTTTCCTATTCAGTTTGTACTCAAAATATTCGTTGAACGGATTGAAACAGATATCACTCACAGGAACCCTATACAACTTAATATATGAAAGAGCTTTGATTTAAAATTTCACACAAATGGGAAATCTACCGCCCTTTCAGGTCGAAAGAATTTGTTTCCTACACCTCATCAGCGCCGTTTTGAATTTTTGAAAACGAAAGCAGACATGTTTCTTGGACAAGATCACGATTTTTTGAGAAATACTCTTTGAGAATATTGAAAAAAAACATCATTAGTAGAATCAGGTTTGAATATCAATTCAAGAAACTACATACCTACTTACTTGGCAGCACATTTCATTGAAAATTTGAAGTTTTTTAAAGATATATGTGAAATACCTCGTGATACCCTATTATATAAAATCTAGAATTTGCTAATTACCGTATATTCAAGGATTTTATAACAAAAAGTCTTAGCAGGATTGCTTTCCACAAAGACGTTTTTTATTACTTGACTATACTTAGTACAAAATGCCGTAGATTTCTGGAAAATTAAGGACCTAAGATTTTTTCGAATCCATATTTATTGTCACACGACTAAACTGAATTACAACAATTTGTTGTAGACCCGCGTTCCGCCGACTGGCATTCCCTGAAGATGCTAACTTGGTAAGCGAAACGTTCGTTGAAATTGGAGCACTAGTTCTGGTGTGCGGAAAGTGTTTTCATTAGATTAATTTCGTTCCAATTTAACCTATCACAGCACTCAGAATATGAAGTTGGATTATTAATATTGCCAGTGTTCTAGAAATATGCGTTTCATTAGAAAATTGAAAATTCGAATAACTGGAACAGGGAAGTTACACCAAAAAAAGTGCTTTTTAGGAAGCATATTCGATGGTTCAAGTTTCAGAAGAAAAATTGGAAGTATAATAACAGGCGTATACCATGAATCAGTGATATCAGTGAATACGCAACATAAAGGGTCAAAACAGTGTGATATATTTTTAAAAGCCCTCTCCCAACATAGTAGGATCTAGCAAATACTATCCGGAAAAACTACTTTCCCGACAAATACCATGATTGACTTTGAACTATATCCAACAGACATTTAGGCAAGTTTCCTTACAGTGGAAATTCTCGATCGTCTAGCAGTAGAACTACGCTGAAATCAATCGAATGATCACCTACACACCGATATTGGGGTATTACCTCTCGTCAGTGCAGGACAGATCCAACCAAGACTTCAGCGTTGCTCGACCGTATATAGGAAGTATACGTCTGATAAAAACTCTGCTATCTAGTAACAGCTCCATCTAGTGAATCAATTCCTAAACTGGGAAAAATATCCCGTGTATCATCACTCTTAAGACCCGTTTCACAATAAATTGCTTTCATCATGTATTTGGAAGGTATACAGCAATGCGTTGTTTCTCTTTTTGTGTAAAAAAATGATTTGTAGTGATTGTTAATGATAGATAGATTTTCGCTAGTCCATGAATGATAACTGGGCTGAAAATTCCCGGTCCTAAGAAAAAACAGTTTTTTTTTTGTTTAAAATTGGCTCTATTCATCAATGTAATCTCCACACAATCATTCCAGTGCGTCTTTAACATTTCGAAACCACTTTTGTAGAACGATTCATCTTTTGCCTCAAAATAAGCCTCAGTTTCACCACCAACCTCTTCATTTGAGCGAAATTTCTTACCGGTGAGCATTTTTTGAGGTCTGTGAACAGCCAATAGTCGCTGGGAGCCAAATGTGGCGAATACGGTGGATGTGGGAACAATTCGAAGAGGAAGAGGTTCACCAGTTGCTCTTCACTCAGATGATGATCGTTTTGATTCCTGAGTAAAGTGATGGATCCATGTTTCATTGTCACATATCAGCGCAAAAATCCCAGTTGTTACTTTTAACATGGCCAAACACTGCTCAGAATCATCAAGACATTCTTGTTTTTCATCATCAGTGAGATCGCGCGGCACCCACTTTGAATAGAGCTTTCTCATTGTCAAAAGTACATAAGTATTCTTGCCATCCAGGTGTTCAATCTCTGTTTGGCAAAGCCTAAAGCAATGTCAATGACAAGTTCTGGTTCGATGAAGCTGCTTGCAGCACCCTCCTTTGCAAGGAAGTCAGCTGCCTCATTGCCTTCCAGGCCAGTATGGCCAGGAATCCAGACCAGAAACAATCTGTTAAGTCTTTCTATCGAGGAGAGTCGTTTTGGCAATTTGCTATCGATTTAGACGTTACTCGGTAGGAGGCAAGAGCTTACAACGTCGCTTAACTGTCTTTGAATATTTGTATTGACTTGTGTATGAGGTTGGATTCTTCCAATCTCTCCGCACTCAATTCAACAGCGTAAATTTGAAATACAATCGCATAGGTTCTTAGGCAGGTTGATATCTCTGTCCTGGGTCTGCGACTGAAAACACCTGCACCAGAACCGGAAGGTGTTTTTGATACATCTGTGAACCAACAACTATCTGCTCTTGAAAATTTCCTTCTCCCGGAGGATCCAGTCCTCTCTACTCGGAAACAGTACTTTATAAGGCAGTTCGTAGTTGACAGTTGGAGACATAAAGTCAGAGGTCATTTCCAGAATGCTGTGACTTCCAGTGTCAACCAACAGTCTGTTGCACTCTGCATTAAATTGATTTTTGCAATTGGCAATGTGCACAAGTCTTTCTGCAGTCCATCTAGCCTCTATCTTCAGAAAAATATGGATAGGAGGTGGATCTAGAAGGATCTGTGAAACCTTCGGCCACCAGGCAATTGCACCATAAGTGATCATTGAACGAGGTTCACCAATTGCTCTCTACTCAGATGATGATCGTTTTGATTCCAGAGTGAAGTGATGGATCCATGTTTCATTCATTGTCACATATCGTCGCAAAAATTCCGGTTTTGTTATGTTTCAACATGGCCAAACACTGCTCAGAATTAGCAAGACTTTCTTGTTTTTTGTCATCAGTGAATAGAGCTTTCTCATTGTCAAATGCTCATGAAATATAAAGCCAACACTTTCTTTTGATATCTTTACAATGTCAGCTATGTAACTCACGCAACTTCACCTTTCGATCATCCCAAACGATTTTGTGGATTTTTATGTTTTCTGGTGTTACTGCCTCATTTGGACGACCACTGCGTTCTGCATCGTCAGTGACTCTACGACCACGTTTGAAGTCAGCAAACTAATGCAACGTTTAATTGTTGTTACTGATGGAGCGTAGTCCTTATAACACTTTTCAAGCCATTGCTTGAAAACTTTTGGTGAATATTTTTCGAATCCACTGGAGTAGTCGACATTTTGCAAATTTTCTATTAAACGACATATTTTTCAAATTTTATTTACTCATAGCTTTTTTGATGAACAGATTTCGAAGAAATTCTGGACAGTGATAAAGCAAAACTGTTGAATACAGTGCATTATTCAGAATTCTGAGGAGTATTCTGGAATTAAATCGATGGAATGATTAAATGACATTATTTTCAAATGTTACTTTCTTTTAACTTTTCAATGACGAACGCCTTTTGACGTAATTTTGACATAAACCATTTCAAAACTACGTGAAGCCAGTGCCTTCATCAGATTTGAAAAAATCGCTAAAAATTTTTCCATTCATAAAATTAAATGGTTTAATAGACTTCTCGTCTACCAATTGAAAAAAAAATCCAATCGGTTGAAAGATATATGTTTCACGAAGGTGCTTTCATTTCAAATGGATTATTCTGTATAGAACTGCACTCACAAGAATGAATTTTACCCTCAAATTTGACCTAGTTCAGATAGAAGCAGTAGTTTCAACAGGGTCTGTGTAGGAATAAGTAGTTGTTTCAGATGAAAAATTTCTTCCCTATTGTACAGTTCAAGTGATGATTCACACAAAATATTGCACACTTTTCTAAAATTTAACACTGGCGGAAACAGAGCTGTTGCTTCAAAATGACAGTTCGAAAAAATTTACTATTTTCATTCATTACAGTTAAGCAATGGAAGGACGATTGATTTAGAATCACAGCGGAAGGTACCTCTTGCGACTTTCGTTTTCATAAATTTTTTGAATGGAGTAAGAAATTGAGAAAATTTCAATTAGGAAAATTATTTTTGAATCGGGAATCGATATGTATTATATTTTGTACCACTTACTGTTGGTATATTTATAGGTAAGATTGAAAAGTTTCTTTTGCTAAGTGGGAGCCATTCGTGAAAATCCGTACAGAGTTTGGTTTGGAAACTAGAAACAACGTTCTGCTGATTCCGCATAAATACATTTGATTTTCCACCCTTTTAGAGAGAAGAAAAATAGGTAGTTCCACGTCATGCGTTATATAAAATTTGAATCGTTAATTCGTAGCTTGCACAAGTTTGGACTCCTGAGAGTTGTTCTGAGAGTCTGAACAATCTATTTTTTGGCTGTGTGAAATGTATTCACGAAATGTTTTTTTTATTTTGAATCTAACAAAGATAGGTTCGCAAATTTGAAGTATTTTTTTTGTTTCTAATCGTTAATCTCTAGCTTGCACAAGTTTCGACTCCTGAGGGTGGTTTTGGGAGTATCAACAATCTATTTTTTGACTGTGTGAAATGTATTTACAAAGTATTTTTTCAATTTTGACATTAACAAAGCTAGTTTCACCTCCACCCATTTCAAGAAGTTTGAAAATTCGAAGCACAATAACCTTTTACTTTTTAACGATAAGTCATGTTAACTCAAAAATCAAAGAATCTAGTCAAAACTCTGAAATATGTATTTATTACACATACTATTCAGGATTTGATATATGATATATTATGGTATGATTTAATCATAACAAAAAATGAATAGTCAGTTTGACTTTAAAAATTTCAGTGTAAAAAATCAATTAATTTTGAAGCAGAATGTATATTCACTGAAATTCCAGTTGGAGTTAACATGTATAATTCTCTATTATAAACATGTAACGTTTCTTGAGAATAAATCGTCACTATCAGCAAATAGTGCAAACGTAAATAGTCCCTTTCCCTCTCCACTTTAGAGCGGGACAGGATATCAAGGTCGGACAAAAATTACACGAAGAAACATAATTTTTAGTACTTTTTGATGAAGAAAGGATGTTACCAACTTTTCTCAAATATTAAGGGGAGTCTTGTGATACTTTCTGTTTCAATTTCAGAAATCGTTTCATATTCGTTTTAAGAATCTGCAAACAAACTATAAATATCTTTATTTCAAGTATTCAGAATGTTCACCATTCACTCCTCGACAATTATGAAGTCTGATCATCCATTTAATGTGGCAGAATTAACATATTTTCAATTGAACAAATTCTTGCAAGAAAAATATCTGGTCAAAGGTGGTTTCAAACTCAGAGCTCCAGGGTTAAACTGTTATTACTGAAGTAAATAAAAGTCACTCATTGGTAATATATAGTGCATTCTATTTAAAACGAGCCACCTCGTTGTTTTTGTTAATTCTTGACAAGCAGTGGATTATACACTTCGAGAACGGACTGAAATAGTGAGTTTGTACTACCAGAATGGAAATAGTGCTAGAGCTGCTGCCCGTATGTTCAGTGATAATCATCCAGGATACAAATACATTTCGGAATTATTTAACAAATTTATGGAAACTGGATCTGTTAACAATAAACAGCATAACCGTTCAGGAATTGTGCACGATGAAGCTATTTGTACTGCAGTTTTAGGGCACGTTGGACTAATGGAAAATTCGCAATATCAAGAATCAGGAATCAGTCTTACAAATGTTTTCAGGATGCTTTATAAGTAGAAATTTCATCCATATAAGATTAAATTAGTTCATGAACCTCAAAACTGAATGTTTGGGTAGCAATTTTAGGTGACCACATCATAGGACCTTTTTTTATCAATGATAAATTAAACTAGTGATACATATTTGGATATGTTGGAGAATCGAATAATACCGTGCATCAAGAGGGATATTGAGGAGGAAATAAATTTATTCGAAAACGAAATAGTTTTTCAGCAGGATGGTGCACCTCCTCATTATGCAGCTCCAATGCGAAAATTTTTGGATGATCATTTTTCTGGTCGCTGGATTGGCAGAAGAGGTTTTATGGGGTCATTTGAAGTCTAAAGTGTATGAGATAGAATCAACAACATCAGAAGATTTGAGAGAGGATATCATGAGTTAGTCAGGATAGTTCGTTTTCAACTCAAATAATTTGTAGCTCCCGAACCATAAGCTTCATACCATATGTTTTATACTTTGTTGAAATCTGCTCATCATAGAGCATCTAATAAAACGAAACCATAGGGGAAGTAACATCAAATGTGAATATGTCAAAACGTGTCCCCCTGTATACTACTGTTGACGTGTTTTTTATTTTTCCTGAAAATCATTGTACCAAAAGTTATTCAGGGTGGTCCGTTTTAAATGGAATGCACTGTATATAAGAGGAGAACTGGCGCAATGGTAGTGGGCCGACTCACGATCGAAAGGACATGAGTTCGATTCCCACCTCGACCAGATATCTTATCTAGTTGTAGTTGGGATGATACTGCAACGTTACATGTCTCATAGACTGCGCATGGCTAAGATGCTCCCTAGGTGGCTCGGGAAGTTATTACCATTGCCTACCCAGACCAGGAGGATAATGACCAAGCAGTTATTGCCGTTGAGACTCAACAAAAGTTAATATAAGACGAAGCTACTGCTAATCTGACAATTACTCGGAAGAACTAAGAAGAAGACTGGAAGAATTCACGGTATTAGATACTTATATAACTATTTCAGGAACTTATATCTACTGANATGCCGTAGATTTCTGGAAAATTAAGGACCTAAGATTTTTTCGAATCCATATTTATTGTCACACGACTAACAAGACGGAAGGTAACCCACCAATTTCCATGTGAATGATTGAATCTAGACATTTTTATAAACCAATTTATTCAATCTGTCAACTAGATTTTTGTATGGTGGATAATAATTATTGAGTGAAGATTGCTGAACCGTTGGAATGCAACCATAGGTATATGGCACGGCCTACCCGAAGTCCAGATTTGACTGTTTTAGACTTTTAGATGTCGGGTAGGTTCAAGAAAATCATGCATGATTCGGAAGTGAAGGCCTGTGTGAGTTAAAAGTTATTATTTCAAGAATTAATTTATCGAAAACGAAAACCTATAGTCATTGTAACAAACGAGTGGTCTAGAAGACAGATATAAAATTTTAATGAAGTGAATCAACGACTCCTGTGAAACGGCCTGCGTAGTTAGAAAAAGACAACAGAAAATATTTGTCTGGCTACTGACATCAATTCGACTAATTTATTTTTACCCAGTAGGAATTTACTGGTCGCATTTTTGTTCGCAATTTAAACTGTATAGTAGTTTCTGCCAATTTCGTCGATACCAGTAAATTTTTCGTCGACTTCAAATATTTGGAAAATATGTTTTTTATGGCACTGGTAAAAGTTTCTATAAACTCCAAGCAATAGACCAAGATGCACTGCAAGGATAAATTACCTCAATTTTTTTTTAATTTTTGCTATATCTATAAACGTTTGGTTGTTTCATTATCAACGTGCCATTAATATTTACACACTTATTTGGAACTATCACAATTTTCGTTTATCGGCACAGTCGTCTTCAGCATTGAATAATACCATCATATTGATGATTTTTTTTGGTACCTTGGGAGCTGTCTGACTTGTCCATGTATTCCAAGTCTCCAGAAAACACTGCAGCCTCTTGGGCTTATTGCGTTTATTCTCTCATCTTCTCATGACACCCATTCCATTCATATTGATGATGGTTTGACTTCCTTCGCCTTTTCAGCAAAATGTGACAAAAGCACTTTTCTCCTGGTTCCACCTGGTTCTACCTGAGTAAACATAAATACGCCTTACGCAGCCGTAATATCCAATCATGGGAAATTACTCAGGATGTATAAACCTCTGAAGAAGCTAGCAACTGGCGCCAGGGAAACGTCAGGGAGAAATCAAAAAAATCGATGGCCTTCGAACCCGAAAATTTGTGACTAAAAACCTCGGCCGCGAAAGCGGCCGAGGAATGAACTCAGAAGGATTAAAAAAATAAATATACAGGGTTTGTTCTGTTTGAAATTTTTGACTTGTGTTCATTTCCGGTTATCACGATACAGGTTTCCAATTGTTTTTTCTAAATGTCACCTCCAATGAACTGTAGGTACCGTCATCTCGAATTTTGAATGCCTTACTTCAGAAACAAATGAATGGTGCCGTGTACAATTATTTTGTTTTGTTACCCGATATACATCTTCAAATATTAGAAAGGCAAATTAAAAGACCTTGGTTCTCCTCAACTGAAATTTGCTAGAACATATGTGCACATTCTTCATTTATTTTCAAAAGTCCTTTTTCTCGTTTGACGAACTGAACTTCGAGAAATAACGTTTTCGGAAAGTTCTTCAATTTCCTCAGTGCTTCTTGTTGTTGCGCGGTCAAGATTCATAAAACTCCAAGTAATATTTCCGCTACGTAATTTTCAGCTTTATTTTTGCATCGCGATTTCGGTACTCTTCTGAAGATGTGCCTCAGATACACGATTTTTGTTATTTTGATGTTATCAGGATGATGTTTTTCCTGATAACATCAGTGGCTTAGACTTCAACTGACAAACCGCATCAGCCACGGTTGAAGCCCGCGCTTTTTTGTCCGGCTAGGACAGACCGTCAGCACCAATCATCGGCCTTCTGTGAAACGAGTCTAACAGAAAATAAGATCAATCTGACCACTATAAGGGAGAGGTGTCGTATTTCACTTCGAAATATTTGTTTTCTCAATACGAATGCATTTTGAATAATTTCGTTGGTTTCATTCATCATTTGATGATTCTCGATTTGCAGGAAGTTTGGTAAAGTAATTTTTATTGGGAAAATGTTTTCTTCACTCCCCCATCTTCATAAATAAATTGTGGGAAAGTTTCAAACAAAAAAAGAAAGCAATTACGTTCAGAATAAATGTTCATATATGAAAGTAATTGTTTCAAAAGTATTTTTTTTCCATGTAATTCAATGTTCATGTGAAAGTAGTTGTTCATTTCAGTTTGTGTCTAAAACAAACTTCTATACGTGATCTACATATCTTTTTAAAGAGTCTATTTTCAACTTAATTGCTTCCTTCCTTCCTTTTGGAAGTTTTCCTCAATTATTTGTTCACAGATGGAGAATTGAAAGCCTAAAATTTTTTCATAAAAACTAATCTCTCCTAAAATTCAATTCAAACAAGATTTCGCTAGTACTTATACTTTACTCGTACAATTAATGAAGCAGTTCGACTACATTCATTGTGTTAGATCTGGTCGGTTTATATTGACGAAATGGTTACTAAAAGCTTTACGACGTATTACAAACAACAATAATTATTACGATGATGCAGATTGTTATCACAACGTCGGACCAGGTTGAGGACTTGACAGCTGTTTACCGAGCGTTCAATTGAAAATTAATACAAGAAAAACCCAGTCCGACCTTGCGAGTTAAAAATAAAAAGGACAGGGATTTACCTTCAGGTTCTTTGGCTATAACCGTCGAACTTCTATCGACTCCGCCTTTCTTATCTTCTGAGCGTTGCCCAGAACACAAATGGATTATCTTTTTTGCCAATATAATAAGTACATTAGTCTACTTCCCAAGTGCTATATCGTAACTTAGGAGTTCGCCTTCACAGAAAATTATGATGGGGTGTTTTTTCGATTCGTACTTTTGCCCAGAGTATTTCAGGATTTGGGTCTAGTTGTGCAAAGAAATAATTTGAAAGATGTATACAATTTAGTAAAACAAAAAAGGATCAGTCTTTTGTGTATCTCTGAAAAGTTGTTGGAGATAGTCCAAATTAAAAAAAAATCCCGAAGGGCAGAATACTCCTCAAAGAAATCTTAACTTCCTGAACGGTGGCCCAATAATTATAATTTTAATTAAGCGGTGAAAATACTGGTTGGTTGGGCTCGGGTATACAATGCTCGAAGAAAGCTTCAACAAAACATCATTTTGATCCATTGAATGTGAAACTTGAGGAATATAAAAAATTACGTTCTTGCCCTACATTATTTTAAAAATAAAAGAATAGAATGTTTTTCTTCTTCGGAAAAATGGAAAATATGAATTTTTAATTTTTTCAATGAACAGTCACAGATCATCTAAAAGAACAGTTCTTTCAGGCTAGTCTCAACTCCCTACATTGTAGGCTAATGGACTGACACCTATCAGAAAACAACTACTCTCCTGGCCAATANACGGTTTTTTTTTAATTTGTTATGAACAGTCATGAGTAATGGTGAACTTGTATATTTTTTTAATTTCAAATATGTACGAAATAAAAAAGTACAATCAAAAATAACGATGAGACAGCTTTTATTACATTATTGAAAACCTAAAAAAAAATTAAAAAATGTTAGACTGTCAGGGCAAAACGTACAAGTTTGTTATAATACTTTGACGATTAAGAGTAAAGCAATGTAGTATGAACATACCAAATTTGCAGACTGAGATATTTGAGATTTTGATTAACCCTGTACATTGTATATGCAGATAGATGAACAGATAAAATATTATTGGTCTCATCTATATACTTTTTGGCATCGTTATGTGGGTTTACTCTCAAGGTAATACTTGAAGGCATATCTACACATTGGAAAATTTATAGTGCGTCAAAATTGTCAATAAAAATATTTCCAAAAACAAAAAAATATCGAGAAATATCTCTCTTCGAAAATAGTGTCGAAGGAATCGAGATATCATATGAGCAAACCCCAATACTCCCCCTCATCAAGCTTCACCCCAAAAGGATAAATGGCAGACTCTGTTGTGTTGTGTTACACCTCAAAACTTTCAATTAGTCATATTACTAGCCATCCGTTCGGGCTCTAATAATGTTAGTACTTATATATCTACTGTAAGTAATAATAGTACTTAACTTGATTGAGTACCTGATATTCGTTTACCTTTAACAATGTGGATACGCTAATTTGAAAACTGGTGAGTGAACTAGATCGATTTGATCATTTAGCAGATTACATCGGCAATGCTTATGCTAATGAAGATTATCTAATTTCCTTTTTAATGTTCATGCTGAACATGAAAGTTGGTCCTACAGAGTAGATAAAAATGATTCTCGACGTTTTCAACCCATTCCTTGGAATGCAACCACAAGTTCCCGAATCTACAGAATACGGAAATTTTGCACTACGCAAGCAAAGGTTGGAAACTCAATTATTTGCAATACTTGGAAATTAAATAAGCATTGCGTATGTAATCTGCTGAATGATTAAATCGATCAAGTTTACAAACTAGTTTTCGAATTAGCGTATCCACATTGTCATAGGTAAACAAATTTTATGTACTGAATCAAGTTAAGGACCTCTTTTATTACCTTCAGTAGATTTATAAGGGCTCAAACATTACAATTCAATATCATTTTATTTTAATTGTTTGAAAATTTTTTTCTCTCTCTCTCTCTCTCTAATTATATGGGCGCATTTGTCCAGACTCCTCCTATCAAATTGACATCAATTTGACAGAAGCTTCGTCGGGAGGGGCGCAGCTGTCTTGCTCGAAGCAATGCTGCCACCCCTTTTTTGTCACACTTTTTACAATAAAAAAAAACAATGTGTTTTTTAAATGTACTACGTATATATTTATTGGGTCGCCTCCTTCTCGGGAGACCTTCTGATTTTTGAATTCACATATATGACCCCTTTACGTGGTTATCCGAACCACCCCGGCCTGGATACCGGCGTGAATAAAGGGGTCCT
>NW_019290477.1:94877-112211 GCF_000500325.1 Leptinotarsa decemlineata
GAAACTTCCACTCTCGAACAATTGAAAGACCACTCACCATAGAAACTAATCGGCTTCGTTAAGAAGCTGGGTTTATTTGGTCGAGTGTGAATAGGTGTGAGCCACAATAAACCCTTGCAGGTTGCGGTGGAGGGTCAAACAGACCCACTCACTTTGGACCTAACCTAACCTAACTGTAAAAGTTGATAAACCTGAAAAACATATTTGAAAATGAGAGTAACAGGTTTTAGCTTTCTACTTCTCTATCTTCTGAGAGGGCTTTTTCTTCCAGGGCTTCCTTCATTTCTTTGGAAGATTCTCACATTTTTGTGTATGAACCTTTCTTTTATGAAAACTAATCTGTCGTAAACATGTAGCCCTTCCAATATTCAAATATATTTGTAGTGATGTGTTACACAGGGGATTGCCACTAAAAGTTTGATTTGGAGATCAATAGGGAGAGTGGAAAGAGAATATCGAGTTTCGCTCACATGCTATTCCCAAAATATTCCCATAGGCAACTTTTGAATTTGATACTCTGAATGATGTGAATAAACAATGGATATTTCGAAAAACTAGTCGAATATATCAAATATTGTATTTATTTTGTTTTACACTTGTTAGTGCTTGATAGGTACTACTTAGATTTGCGTATTTACACATGAATTGTAAGGAAAGGAGTTAAATTCTGAAAAGTTTTTTATGATTCGATTTAGAAGCAACGTTTTCAAATCTTGCCTAAAAAGTCTGCGAGAAAAATAATTATCATAAGTATTATACATCTACGTTTCTGAAGAAACAACATCATGTTGATAAATTTTGTAATGATAGAAAATAAAATGATATTTCATGTTTCTGGCTAAATGCGCCGTACGGAAGCAAAAGCCAAGAAAATCTAGAGAGAGAGAGAGATCTTTCATGTTCTTCTTGTTTTATCATTATAACATTCTCTCTATGAAATAATATTTCTATCACTATTAAGCAGTACGTTATGAAATGAGCTTGATTACACTTTGAAACAAACTCCAAAAAAGTACCTAAATAACAAACAACGAAGATATTTTGGTTGAAACCAATAATTCTCAACAATATATTTTATTTGAAATAAACGAAAAAGTCACAATGTTGGAAACAGAATATCATAAGACAAAATCAACTTTTCTCGTTGTTCGAGTAATTACAGAAAAAAAAAACAATTTTCTAAAGTTGATTTTCATTCTCAAACCCAATATATCTTAATATCTTGAATACTTAGAAAGTAAAACAGTTTGAATACATATTTTAAAAAGTGGCACAATGATAACTTTTCAGTATCACAGTTTTATAAACAGAATTTTTTTACAAGGATTCCGATTTCACATCCAATACAAGCATTTCATTTTTTTCTAATAGCAACGTGCTTGATGTTCAATACTGAGTTTTTTAAAAATCGACAATGGGAAATTGTGTTTTGTTATGAAACACCCTGTGATACTTTACTTTGAAAGTATTCATATAGTTTCTGTTATTGTTATTTTATTACTTTATTGAAAAAACACAAATCATCAGTTCACACAAGACATAGTTCGTACTTATAGATATAGAATTGAAAAATTATACTTGTATTTTAGATTTTAAACACTTTATTAATAAAACAAATATGTAACGTTATTGTTTGGTGAAAATAAAGTTAAAAGATTCGACTAATAAATATCCTACGCTTCATCGAGACGTTCGACGAATGTCGATAAATACCTATCATTTCGATACAATTTAGATCCCCCTTTTATCAGTCCATATAGTTTACATCGATTGTATATATCTAAGCAAATGCAGAAGCGTACACCACATTTACACCAATAAACATGATTTCACATCAAAATTTTAATGAATATTTTCTCAGTGCCATCTCCAAATGGAAATGAAGCAATAATATACAGGCGTGGAATATAAATAGTAATTCTCATGAACAGTGATCAAACTTCATTTTTGCTTTCAAATAAACCAGTGGTATGTGGATGAATGATCTGCTATATACACATGGGGTTTAGATGATATTTGCTGCGAAAATAACTCTTCTTCATCGAACTTATGAACGGTGGTGTTTTAAGTGAAACATAATTTCAGAGATTCATTCAATTCTTCAAATTTGAAAGATTTCTCAACTTTACCTCAAGACTTTTGACATTTTTTGATTGTCTAACGATTCTGAATAAGAAAGAAAAATGTAATATCACACAAAAATGACAGGCAAACCATTAAAAATATGGTATATCTCATTTTTTCAAAAGCCAATGGCTTCTGGCAAATTTAGATTGTATTAATTGAAAAAAAAAAACTGATATTCAGTTATCAATTCCACAATGATATGAGATAAACCAAAATTCAGGACAAATGCGTATTTGGGAAAGCAAACTAAAATAATGGTGATGAGGTCGATGACGAAGATGAAAATGTTTCATATATTAGAAAACAAATGAAGTGTTCACGCTGTTATAATTAACCTGTTATAGAAGTTCCTTCTATCCGAAATGCTTTGAAGAAGTTGATGTGGTAGATATGATAGAAAACGTAGTAAACAGATGAGACCAGAAAAATTCAGAGCAAGCCCCTTAATTGAACAGTATTTGCTATTATCTGGTAGCTAATCGAAGACGTTGTTCTTCTATATCAACATTTGTCATAATACTTTCTTTCGAGAGTCGAAAATTTGCAGATTTTTCTGTAATAATGACAATTTGGAGATAAAATACCTTTGTTGAAAATTGTCAAAAAATATCATAAAAAATCATTATCATTATCAATTACTATTTGATTATTATTGCTGATTAAGGAAAAAGATAAGACAATTAGGTACCAGATTAACCAAATATACTTTCTCTGTTACTTCTGGATTAATCAGAAAATATGCTTCGAGGGACACAGAATATGTCATCTGACCGACTGGGATGCTTTCAAGGAGCATCTTAGGAAGGGATTATAAAGTCTACACACCTGAGTTCCAACCTGCAGGTTATTTTTCCGACTTCAACGGCATAGCCTCCTCAGCTACCTAACCTAGGGAGAGTCATGATTATTCGTAATCCTGTCATCCATGTAATGTGGCAGAATTAACATATTTTCAATTGAACAAATTCTTGCAAGAAAAATATCTGGTCAAAGGTGGTTTCAAACTCAGAGCTCTAGGGTCAAACTGTTATTACTGAATTAAATAAAAGTAGTCACTCATAGGTAATATATAGAGCATTCTATTTAAAACGAGCCACCTTGTTGTTTTTGTTAATTCTTGAGAAGCAGTGGATTATACGCTTCGAGAACGGACTGAAATAGTGAGTTTGTACTATCAGAATGGAAATAGTGCTAGAGCTGCTGCCCGTATGTTCAATGATAATCATCCAGGAAGAAATGTTCGATACAAATACGTTACGGAATTATCGAACAAATTTATGGAAACAGGAATTCAGGAATTGTGAACGATGAAGCTATTTGTACTGCGGTTTTAGGGCACGTTGGACTAATGGAAAATTCGCAATATCAAGAATCAGGAATCAGTCTTACAAATTTTTTCAGGATGCTTCATAAGTAGAAATTTCATCCATATAGGATTAAACTAGTTCATGAATTGACTGAAGATAATTTCGATAGACGTATCGAGTTTTGTGAAAGTATCACTGAACGGTTAACCTTGCATCAGAATTTCTTGTATAAAATTTGTTTTTCGTATATCTGTACGTTTAGTTTGAATGGAGAGGTGAATTAGCAAAATTATCGACATTGACGTGATACGAATCCTCATTTATATCGTCAAGTTCATACCCAATGACCTCAAAAACTGAATGTTTGGGCAGCAATTTTAGGTGACCACATCATAGGACCATTTTTTATCAATGATAATTTGACTAGTGATAAATATTTGGATATGCTGGAGAATCGAATAATACCGTGCATCAATGGGGTAATTGAGAAGGATATAAATTCATTCGAAAACGAAATAGTTTTTCAGCAGGATGGTGCACCTTCCTATTATGCAGCTCCATTGCGACAATTTTTGGATGATCATTTTTCTGGTCGCTGGATTGGCAGAAGAGGTCCTACAGAATGGCCACCAAGGTCTACGGATCTCACTCCTGTAGATTTCTTTCTATGGGATCATTTGAAGTCTAAAGTGTATGAGATAGAATGGAATGCAACGGAAGCTCGTTTGTACCATTGTATGGAAGTTGGTGGAAACGTTTTTGAACATTTACTATAGAAATTTTTTTTCTTCTCATTGTCCAATCATCAGATTTTGATTCAAGAATTAATAAAAAATCTGATTCATTGATTCCATATTTGTCTCTACAACGAATATTTCAAAATGTGGCCTTCTGTATAATTGTTGACCTGTTTTTTTATTTTTCCTACAAATCATTGTTTCAAAAGTTGGTCAGGATAGTTCGTTTTCAACTCAAATAATTTGTAGCTCTCGAAGCATAAGCTTCGTAACATATGTTTTATACTTTGTTGAAATCTGCTCATCATAGAGCATCTGATAATGCGAAACCATAGAGGGTGATCCATTTAAAAAATTGGTGACATGCTCTGGGGGTGCGATAGGGGAAGTAACATCAAATGTGAATATGTCAAAATGTGTCTCGCTGTATACTATTGTTGACGTGTTTTTTTATTTTTCCTGAAAATCATTGTACCAAAAGTTATTCAGGATGGTCCGATTTAAATGGAATGCACTGTATATTAGAATACTGACGCAGTGGTAGTGGGCCGACTCACGATTGAAAGGTCATGAGTTCGATTCCCACCTCGACCAGATATCTTTCTCGAGAGAACTTATCTAGTTGTAGTTGGGATGATACTGCAACGTTACATGTCTCATAGACTGCGAATGGCTAAGATGCTCCCTAGGTGGCTCGGGAAGTTATGACCATTGCCTACCCAGACCAGGAGGATAATGACCAAGCAGTTATTGCCGTTGACACTCAACAAAAGTTAATATAAGACGAAGTTACTGCTAATCTGACAATTACTCGGAAGAACTAAGAGGAATTCTTGAAGAAAACTGGAAGAATTCACGGTATTAGATACTTATATAACTATTTCAGGAACTTATACCTACTGAGCATTCTGAGTATAAGGGACAGTAAGGAACCCCAACGTTAGAATAATATTTGAGAAAAGTTTCAGAATCCAATAAAATCGAACATTCTATAGATATTTTCAAATTATTGAAATCAACCCGGAATAATGAATTTTTTTTTTATCTTATTACAATGAGACCTTGCAATAATGATATAATCACTGAATAGGTTATAAAAATCATGTTTCATTTTCTGCTAAATTATGTAAGTATAAATGAGTGTTGGATGTTTATGCCAATAAATGAAAACTTTTTACGAATTAATTAGCCTTATTGATCCATTGGATTCATCCACTGTTCAGAAATCGTTCCAGAATGAAAAATTTGCATTTGAAAGAAAGTTACCCTTTCATAGAGGATGTTTTTCCACCATCTTGCAGCGATCAATACAGCGATTGATAACAAAGATAAACTTACATCCCTTAATGCTCGGAAGCTCGGAAAACAATCGAACTAAAGAGGGAAGATGCCCCAGAGTGGAGCGTATTATTAGTTTTTGACTAGTGTTGACCCTAATCGAAATAGGGTTGAGTAAGACGTCATGGAAATAACTAATGACGATGACATAGACG
The DNA here is from genome assembly GCF_000500325.1 of Leptinotarsa decemlineata. Classification (NCBI taxonomy): domain Eukaryota; kingdom Metazoa; phylum Arthropoda; class Insecta; order Coleoptera; family Chrysomelidae; genus Leptinotarsa; species Leptinotarsa decemlineata. The sequence continues at coordinate 100,542 of NW_019290477.1, forward strand.
TTACTGTCAGTGCCAAGAGTAATGGAATCATTTGTAGATTCATGAGAAAGACAAACATGAATCAAAGCTGTTGAAAAAAGGAAGGATTCAATGTAAGTAAGGTGGTGTGTTTCAAATCCATAACAATGCCCAAATGAGCGTGGCAAACAACTTTTATTAGTTTGTCGGTAATGCATCTGTGTGATATTCTGATCGATCAAAGGAAGATTCAAGTGTCATGGTAAAATTTCCAGAACCAGAGATCTGAACTGCTTAAAATGAATCTCACTATTTTTCAAGTAGATATACATATGAGGAAACTTGTAGATAATGGTCCCATTGACAACAAGAAACTATTGAAGCTCGCTGGAAATCTAGCATCTATGATACCGATTACGATTATGTTAAAAACTTCATTTCGTGGTGCTCTAATGCAGAAAAACCTTTTGATCCGTTTACAATTTTGACATTTTTGAAAGGAAATAGAGATTAATTATCAGGATAAGTTTTCATGAAATGAAAATTGTTATTAGATGATTTCTAAGTATTATTGAATTATTTGCACGGAAATCATCAACAACGTATTTATTGAACTCTACACATCTGGTCAGTTTTTTAATAGAATGAATTGATTGTTGAGGTTAGTAGAGAATTCTTATTGAAAATTGTTTTTGGAATTGAATGAATCTCTCAAAGTCGAGATGGAAATGAAAAATATAAAGTACCGTTATTTTTAAGTGACACACCCTGTACATTTTCACAACAAATATGTGGGCGTCCGTGCTGATTGACATTTATATTGCAACTAGCCATTAGCAAAAACGACAATTGTCTTACCTTTTATATCGTCGTCTTCCAATGTCGTAGAACTGTCAGTAGATTCCTTAACTTGAGATCCTTCTCCTTTCTTCACTATTATACTGCGACCTAAAAAGTTAGTGAGAATATTAGTTGGAGGCAGACAATTTTGATGGAAAGAAATCGAAAAATTTCAAAAACAAAAATAAGCCAATTCATTTTCTGCTTCAGAAATAATGGAAAAATAAACCAAAACTCTCCAATTGGATTGTCACAGTTGGAAATGATGGAAAACTAGTGACTCAATACCAAATTGAACTCGGACAAAATCGGCACAGTATGACTAATTTATTTCATTTCTGGCACTGTCGGTAAGTGGACCCAAACGTTTAAAACATACCTAATTGAATGCAAATATTTGAAACATTTCTTTAAAACATCAAGTCTCACGTAAATAGTATTGAGTCACTTTCTGAAATCGAAACGTGGAAAAATAAGCCTTAATTTATGTGTGGTGCGTGAAGTGATGAGGTGGTGAAAGAAACAGTATTGAAATCATATGTAGTGATGGTGTTTTCAAAAAAATTAGAGGAAAACGCATGCTTATGAAGCCACATATTACATATCCCAACGTAACCCTTATTTTCATTCAGTTTCTCAAGATCAAATTGCACTGACATCAAAAGCAACTGTTTTTTCTTGGATATCCAATCATAAAGTTTGAATCCATCGTGTAAAACTGACTTCAGTCTCTTTGAAAACTTTGCCATCTTTATGGATGTCACTTGTATATGTCATTTGCAAATTTGGACGAACATTCGAATATTTGCAACCACGAATTTATTCAAATTATCGTGACATATGATATAGTTGACTGTGACAAATGACAAATGATGATATGCTGTTCTTATGATAATGTATAATTGATACATTTCATACATTTTAATTTCGTGAAGATGTTCTTTATTAAAATTTTACGATGAGTCATTGAAATTTGAAAATTCATATAAAGCTACAAAAATCTGAATGAAAAGCTAGGTTACGTTCAAATAGCGAAAATGATATGTAGTGGTCGGTTGATGCAGGATGCAGTGTTCTTACCACATTCTGGTTGCATCAAGGTGAAGTGAAGTGAGGTAGGGTGACGCGAACAAGTCCGCCACAACCAACAAAACAAAAGTTACCAACTACCCAATGCTCTATTCTAAATTATTATGCACAGCTACTAGAAGTATAGCATGTTCATGTAGAAGGAAGACCTCCATTAACAAACTCATACAAAAATTAGTACATGATTCCAAATGACTTCAAGCAAGAGTTTTTATTACTATCTAGGTTTGAAAGAGTTTTTTTAAATCGCTATAACAGTTTTTACGCCCCATTCCAACATTCATCCTCGCATCCATGGAAGAAGAAAACGAAGGTGAGATACCATTTTTTGATGTACCACAAAAAAAAACTGACGGAAAACTAGGTCATACAGTTTATCGCAAACCTAATTCTACTGATCGGCAGGATTTGTGAACCACATCAAATTGAAGACGAACTTCGCCATCTGGACCAAGCTCTTTATGCCAATGGTTTCATAGCGCTAGGAAGCAAACGTGATCTTCATCCTTGAATAAGTAATGCTTCAACTTTGACCACGACAGCCGCCAGTGGTAGGCATAGTCTTCTGTTTGCCTTACGTAAACAAAGTCACGGAGTGCTTCGGATAACTATTTGAACATCACAACATTGTAACCATTTTCAAGCCAACTAATAAGTTACGCAATACCTACTATCAGATCGACCAATAGAAAAAAACTCTTGACATCCGCCGGTGTGACAGGATTCCCTGTTCCTGTGGCTCAGTTCACATCGGGACTACCAAACACCAGCATATAAGAACACAAGAGTAACTACCACCTCATGCAACTGGAGAAATCCACAGTTGTCCTAATAGAAACATACCACGTAATAAAATATGAAGAAACTGCTATCCAGTTATCATGCACGACCTCATAGGCCGGCCATTGAAGACTACAACAGTTGAAATAACTATAACAATTTCAATAGAAAAGATGAAAGTATACGGGATAACAGAACGTGGTATCTAGTACTCAAGAAACGGACTAGAATATAACTCTGATGGACAAAAACCACAGCTGGGATATAGAAAATTGACTGGGTTTGTAAAAACACTGACTTTGGTTTCTGTGAGTGCAAGCAAGAATGTTGGTGCACTGAATTTATATTTGAGTTGAGTCATCTGATGTAGAAATCGATTTTGAAGTCGCTAGTGGGCCTCTTAACACTTGCAGTTACCATGCTATTTCCCTGTGGAATGATGTTAGGAAGACTCTGTCGACTGTCAAAAATAGTGGTTTTTGAATAACTTCCGCAGCCTTTGCCTGAAGATCTAATTGGGGAGCTATTTTACCGGAGTATTTTTCCCTAGGAGCGCCATCATCCATTTTTTCCTCATATTCCCACCCTTGAGATCGGAAACCGCGGCACAGCAACGAAACGTTAGCTACAAAGTCCTTAAATGATTCACAATTACTGATTTTTGGCAGTACTTCTCACTGAGGATCTTGATATTTTGGACCTTTTGTATTCTCTGAAGATATCAATGTCTTTTGAATCTCCAGCTAGTATCTTCTTACAATTATTTTCTTTTTTTCCCTTTGTAAGAAAACCTTCACTTGTTGCTTGTCGATGTTTGAGAAATTCGTAACTGAACTGATTTCCATCCATATTTAACGTTTTACCTATGACTTTTGCTTCTTTCAGTAGATAATCTTCAATAATCAGATCCAGAAATATAAACAGATCACTGCCCTTAGTTCTTTAGCCCTGTTCAAAACTTCTGTTTCTATTCATTATCGAGAAATTCCACGGTGACAGGACAGGACGTCTTCGACCTCAAATTTTTTAATATATATGTTGAGTTTATTCCGGAATATTAACAATTGTGCTGAGTTAATATCAGTTTCACTTTCTTCCAACCCGTATTTTATTGTACTACCTTTCACTTGTTTGCATCCTAACTTGTATCAGAAAATTTGTTTTTTTCAAATTAACTTTGTTACCGCTATTTTCACAGTACTTTTTTACACTTTTATATTACAAACATCATCAATATTCATTAGTTATTTGGGTTGTGATTTCAAGCATAACATTGTAGCAAATAATTTACTCAAAAGACTCTTGAATGTCATCGCTAAACGTTTTTTCTACCGTTTGTTAATAGAGGTCAAGTATAATGTGTATGTGTGGTGGTGGGTGTTGAGCAAAATAAAAAAAGTTCTAGTTTTATTTACAAAGAAAGTAGAATTTTAAATAATATATTTTTATCAAGGAATCTTTTTAGTTTTATATACAGTTGAAGTTTATTGAAAGTAGAAGATGGTTTCTAGACAGTGGAGGTATTTTGTATCTTCAAACTACTGATAATAATTTCTATATTTTCACATGCTGTGATGCTTTTTTTATAAAATAAAACAATGATAATAACAAAAGAATCTTCACAACTGGAAATTTTCATTCAATATTTGGATTAAATGTTGATAAAAAAATACCAATAACGTGGATTTGAGGTGTAAAGTTCAGGAAGTATTTTCACAAACTCGAAATATGTATTATGTATATCAAAAAAAATTCATGTACCTGTATGTTGAATGAGAAATAAGCAAAAGAATGTACTTAACTATTTTTGTCGTAAAATTCAAAGGAAGCCTTCAGCGCTCTATAATAACTTTAACTACACTAAAAATACTTCAATACTTCAATACACTTATCAGCACAAAGAGAACTCTGAAAATATTTACCTCTAACTATAGGGTTGATTTTTGAAAACAAAAAGTAATATATTAGAATTCTGTATAAAATATATTCGAAATGTGGATACCACAAAATCAAAAATAAATTGAAGAAAACCAAGAACAACTAATTATGAAAAAACCTCCTGAAACAATAGATAACTATGTGAGGTAATATAATACAAAAGAAAACTAATTCATAATAACTGAGTGACTACTATTATCTGTGTTGGCAAATAAAAAGTGTTTTAGTGATTCAGTGTATAATATGCTAGTGCAGATTTTTGGGCCTGATAAATTGGAAGTAAAGAAAGGGGTTAATTCATTATTTATTATCAAGTGATATTAGCACAGGCTCTTATCATTTACTTATTGATAGAGAAATTTCTCCTTTTCAATAATGTAATGCCACATCAGTTTGCTATAAATTTACAAAGAGGAACACGCATAATAATCCGGAAAAAAATCAAGAACTTTGTAGTGTTCACAATTAGTTCCACACACATAACATTTAGACCTCGTGTCAATTTCTAAACCCCCGTTCTACACAATATCTCCATTATGTTTGCAATTATGTCAGTAAAACTCGTACTAATTTAGAGAAAAAAATAAACATTTATGAATATTTAGAATGAAATAATAATTTTTCAATATCAAATCAAATCAAAGAATTATATCGTGCTGCTGCTGATAAAACAAAAAATCCACTCATTTCCGATGATATACCAAGAAACCAAAATTTGCCGATTTCACTTTGAATTTTTCAAATAATGCAGGAAGTAATTATAAGCAGTTCTTCCAAAAAGGTTAATTAATCTCTAACTCTCAACTGAAAGACAAAAGCTGATTTTCAAATTATAGATTGAGTTGGAAATAATTATACTCATCAGTGGCATTGGATTAATGTAAAGGTGAAGTATCTCACTATCATAAGCTATCCCAAATTAGAAAATTATAAGAATTATTTCCATGTGAAGGCTTACTAGGATCACTAAATTTGAAATAACAATTGAAATTATCAATATCCACAACATTGTTTCACAGATAATNTCTGTCGGTGGTTATCCAACCACAGACAAACCTACCAAATGGAATCAATTTCAGCTTTTTGAAGATTTTCGAAGATATCACAGATTTGAAATAAGGGACATAGCGGGTGCGGCGGTACCGACGGTACCGGACGGGGGTCGGCGGCGCATGCCTATAAATAGCACACACTGAACGCTCTGAAAAGAGATACATGCACTGCGAGAGAAAATCGACTTTCGGTTGAGACTTTGCTATAAATATCGACTCATCGTTTTCTTTCTTAACCTCAGTTAATAACCAGTTTGGCGATACGCTAAATTCCGAAAAATCGACCAAAGTCCGGATTTTCGAGACAAATACCTTCATTTCCGAATAGTGGGCGTTATGATAATATTTTACCGGCTGAGCCGGTCCGGGTCTGGACTATCTTATGGGCGATAAGCTTGAGTCACCACTCTTGCACAGGTCCGTTCTCGGATTGTCCCAAAGCTTTTCCTGCGGTGCCTCATTACTATCAATATAAATCTATTGAAAATACTTTTCCCTCGCCAGAACAAAAACATGTCTCTCGACGCTCATTTCACTAACCAAGTTAACATCATGATGAGAAGTAAGATGTGATGAAAAAGTGTTTTCAATAGATTCATTTCACGCCAAAGATTCGAAATTCTTCTTATCAAACTCCGAGAGCAAATTCATCATTCTCTCAACTCGCGATTTGCCAATCAAGTTAGAATTATGAAACTAAAACTTGTGTTATCTGATCATGCTATCTTGCTTAGTAAAACTCGCGTTGAGAAACTGCTTTTTGTTTTAGTGTGATAACATTGTTCTCAAATAGATTAATTTTACGCCAGAGGTTTCAATTCTACCTAATTCTACGTATCATGTGGAATGATTGGCGAATAATTTGTATTATAAATATATTCGTATTCCTTATTGTATTGTAATGTTTTCTGAGAGACAGAACAGAAAGGGAGGGCTCTACTTTGTATTGAGAGAGAAGTTCAAAAAGTATTTTTCGTTGGGCCTCAAAATAATCCAGAAAGGCCTGTACGTTTTTTTATCGATACTTACGCAAATCCATGGGTGTTTCAAAGCTTCTGCTGCTGTGATCCTTTTCGCAGGGTTGACCGTAAGCATTTGGTTGATGAGATTCTTCGCTTCTGGTGTCACTGTGTCCCATTCTGGACTGGGATACTGAGAAAACATCCAAATGTAAGTTATAACATGTTATATCAAAATTTGTTTTGAATTTAATATAATGTTTATGACTTGAAATGTTTAACATTTCAAATGTAGCATAATTATTTATTCAAAAGAAACTTCGAAATCGATATACCGGGCGTGTGAAAATTAAATTCAATTGTTGAAATATTTACATCTTCAAATTATTTGGAAACTTTTTGTTATCGCCAGAAATGTTTTTAATGTCTTTATTAGTATTATTTACGTTAATTCCAAGTACTAAGCAAAGCCTATCTTGATAGATAAAAAAAGTAATTAAGAGAAGTCTTTTTGAAATCAACTTTTTTTAGATACTGTAAATTGACAATATTGAATAGTTTTTCGAATACTAATTTGATCAATATTTCAAACAAGAACATACTTCAAACCATGCTTTTGCTAGGGTTCCAATTTGTAGGTTGTGTCTTTTTTGTATTGTTTTCAACTTTTTAATTGTTTGCTATTATTCATGTATGAGCCACAAAAGCAAGGAAAAAATAAGAAGCACGTGGTCTGTATTACTCCCTCTTTATATTATTGTAAGTACAAGACCTGTGTGTAGTACAAAACGTACGTACTTATTTTGGTTTTGAATGGTTTCACTGATAATGAAGATTTTGAATCAGACGACATACTAGAGGAAGCTTCTATCAACCCAAAGAAACAAGCATTGCCCGCCTATTATACAGTCTGACACACTTAAGATCAAGGCATCCTTGTATTTTAGTTATTTTTGATAGCAGATATGTTATTATCGGTACAGGCATAGACCTTCATGGGCCGCACTTTTCGCAATACTTAGCCCGAGTGAAATCCTCAAACCCAGCCAACTGCGAACCCGCGAAAAGGGCATATTCTCGATATTTTGCTTCGCGTTGGAGATACCGAAATAATTTATTAAAAAAAGTTGCTTGGAAATCGATTTCGACCCTACATACCAAATTTCAACCCGACATTCTGAATTTGATTTTTTTTGTAATTTTCATGTCCAAATCCGATTTTCGATTATTAGAAATTCGAAATAAGAAGCTACGAAAGAAATAAATGACAAATAATGAAGCGAATTCAAAATGAAATGAAACAAAACTTATATTGGATGTCAGTTCCAAATATTGTCTCTCTCAACTGGCCCGTCCTCAATTCTGATATATTTTTCAATTCTGTTTTATTATTACTGAAATAGTTCTGAAATACCTACTCATTTCACGACAGACAAATTTGCCACCAATCATATTCAACAGGAAATTGAAAAATTCCTCATATTTGGAGACTTCAATAGCAAAATGTNCTCAGTTCCTGAATAAATTCAACAAGTGAACTGTTCTTCCACTACACCCTAAAAATACCTCTCTATTGAATTTTCTTTAAATAATACAAAAACAAAGAAAGAATATACAAATTTGTCCACACTACGACAAGTAAGTTTACAGAAGAAGGAGCAAAACGATGTGAGGTTCTGAAATCATATCACTGACGTGTATTGAATAAATAACTAAATAGATTATACCTACTTGAATTTTTAGAACCCAGCTGTACGTAATTCGAGTAAAATATCATTCATCACATGGCAAATTTGATAACTGAAAAACCTGCCGAAAAATTCAGTTTTAAAAGAAGGTGGAGTAAGGGTTCCCCTGAACCTGATATTGACGTTATGAACATCCATTCGAAAAGAAATTTTTCTGTGAAGATAGGCAGGCTTTTTGGTGAGAATAATTTTATGGAATAGGTTGGCGGCATACAAGATTCTTCTTTCATTCATATTTAACCAATAGGCATCTTTGAGCTTACGAGAGATTATCTGATAACGTATTTTCCATGAATAAGTCTCAAGCACGAGTTTTGAACTTTTTGAATTATACGTTTATACTGTTCACTCAAATGTGGTCCATAGACAGTATTAGCATAGTTAAAATGTGATAAAACTAGTGCTTCACATAATACTAATTTCAATTTCAGTGAAAGATACGGCCTAACTCAATATATCAGGGTCAAAATCAATTGCTAAGCAACTTTTTTAAATAACTTATTTGCCTTTTTCGCGGGCTAAGTAGGTATTGCGAAAAGTTGCGGCCCGTGAAGATCTCCGCCTGTACCAAAAATCAAATATCTGCTTTCATAAATGACTACAATACAGGGGTGTCTTGATCATGAGTGTGTCACACCGTAGATCAATCAGTCTTGAAAATTAAAAATATGTGAAGAATATTTCTTTAAATACAAAAAAACAAACAAATATAACTCATAACGATCGTGTAACATTATATTATCCCAACATATGGATGTTGTTATAGCAAATTTTTTAATCAAGCCAAAATTTGATTTCATATGTATGGCTTGAGTTACCGTTCATCAAAGGGAAACTTAAGCCACCTCAATTTGATTTTTTTGATTCTGAAAACATATTATTTTGAACTTTTCGTATATGTATTTCAGTGGTAGGTAGGTCACTATATTGTAGGGTACTGTATTGGCCTGAGATTTCAATAGCTTCCTAACTTCATTTCTGTTTTGACTCTAGTGGATTGCACCAGGAATAGTTGATTTTTGATTCATTCAGCGTTTAGGCCTAACAGGTCCGCACGAGTACCTACCTGCGTTTTGTTTTTTTGATTTGTAATTGTCTTATTGCTGATCCAATTTCCATATATTCCAAAGGTTAAATTTTGAATTACTCAACAGAAAGTGGAGTATATAATTCAATAAATGTTACATGGATTCTGAGAAAGAACAAGGTCGCCTTCAGTGTTTGAAGCAAGTGAAGGTGACGATAGCTTCATTGACTACAAATCAGATTTTCATAAGGAATTTCTGGAGGAAAGGTCAATTGAAAGTGATACGGAACAAGTCGCAGACCTGTCTGATGATGAAAATGTCGAATTCCGTCATTAATTGGAAAGGACGGTGAGAGAGTTAGGAAGAAACTTTTAATAAACTAAGTACCGAACATTTAGCACTGGGTGATGACCATTTTTTCATAAATATAATTGTCGAAAATATACAAAACTCATTTGACCAATCTTTGCCCCTATTCCGATTCTTTAGATGGCGTTTGCGTGTTTGAGGTTCATGCCAAAAATGTATTGTTCAGTTATGTTTTGTTTCCAAGATGGTTGGATAATTGTTTTCTGACAGAATCTACATAAATAAAATTCAATTCACGTATGCCACCTTTAGGTTTTTCAATTAACATAATATATTATTGAGATACGAGACCCGTCGCGAGTAATAACGACGGGCATATTCGCGCGAGTAGTAGAATGTTAAAAATTGAAAGTGGCCTAAGTAACCCTCATTTTTCGTAATAATTCTTTATTCGAATACTCACATCGTATGCTCCAGCTTTAATCTGTGCATATAACCTATGTTGATCCTCATCCCAGAATGGAGGATAACCCACGAGGAGAATGTATAAAATCACTCCGCACGCCCATATGTCTACTGGTTTTCCGTAAGGTTCCTTTTTCAGTACCTCCGGTGAAAGGTAACCTGGTGTACCCGCAAATCCGAACCATGCCTGTTGCTCTCCCTGTACTTCTATCGCCAGACCATAACTGTATTCATTCAAGCCGACAATNATCGATATTTCTATTTTTCAGACTCTCCCATAATTCTGTTCTTGGTACCTTGTCGAAAGCTTTTTCTAGGTCTATGAATGCCAAATATATATTTTGGTTTTCTGATCTTCTCTTTTCTATTATTTGTTTTATTGTGAAGATGTGGTCTTGTGTGCTTCTTCCGGGCCTGAACCCACTTTGTGGTTCTGAGAGTTGTGACTCTATTTTATTCCTGAGTTTGTTGTTAATTATTCTTTCTATTATTTTTGTTATGGTATTCAGTAGCGTAATCCCTCTATAATTATTGTAATTCAGAATATACTGGTTCAAAATACTGAAACAACCTCGATTTTCTTTGTAAAAAATGAAGATATCTGAAATTTCCATAAAATGAATTTGGTTAACTCCAATTTTCAACTATAAAAATCATATGAGTTTTTTTCGTCAGATACAGAATTTAGGAGTTAAAAGCCTCAAATTTATTATTCAACTTGGACTCGTTGGATTCATATATGAATGATGAAGATAGCATTTTTTATTAACTTTGTACCTACTTCAATAACTAATAGAATCTCCTAAAATATTGAAGAAAGAAACATCGAATTCGAAAAAATCGTTTTTTGATATCCTTTCGAATTACAATAATGATACTAAAAAATGTTTAATACTGTTCAATTCCTATATAATATGAAATAAAATTTGCTGGAGTATAAGATGATTTCTTACCTTGAGATCTCTGTGTACTACGCCATTCTGATGACAGTGGTTGACAGATTCTAAAATTTGTTGTATACAATGTGAAGCGTCTGCTTCTGAATAAAATTCTCTTGCTACAATATCTTCGAATAATTCACCTCCTGTTACCCTAAAACAAAAAAAATATTTTACAGGTCGAAAGAGTGCGATATTGACATATGAGAAAAACTGTATAAATTTTGTTTGATAGATCAAATACACCATCAAGTAGTTTTTTCATAGTTGTGACAAATTGGTTTGAATTTTTTTTTAGGAAGTAGCAACCTTGATTTAGTTTTGTTAGTAATTCAGTTTGATATGTTACTAATACGTAATTCTATTAAAAATGTAATGAACTCTTATTTCTCTGGTAATCGACATACAGTCCCTACCAAAACATCAAAATATGGACAACTTACAGCCCAAATGCAATAGTAAAATTCACTTTTTTCACTATATGGAAAGAAGTCTAAATTTGTAAATTTTATTTATTTCAGAAGTGAAAAAACTTCAGGTATTTTCAAAAGTATCAAAGCCTTCGA
>NW_019290477.1:112558-130684 GCF_000500325.1 Leptinotarsa decemlineata
ATTTCAAATGTGTGCCCTTCTATTCCCATATTTTCTTGGAGCAGGAATTACGCAAGTTAAATATGAACCTGGTATCACCAATTTCCTTTTTGAGAATAGGAGTTTCTAATCTCGAATACAAACACATTCTTAGCTTTCGAAGAAAAACGTACGTTACTTCTATAGACCATTCCAAAATCCCCCAATCAATAATTATAAACTTTGACGATACACCCTACCGTATATACCTCTCCTTGGATCATCAGCTATGCTTCAGCTGCAAACAAGGAGAACATTTAGCAGTCAACTGCCCAAACAAAATCAAAGACCCTCAACACCTGAAGGACACTACGATAGAAAACCCAGCCGTCGATGTACAGAAAGACACAATCAACACCGATAGCAATCCCCAAGAAACTGTTAATGAAAATCGTTCATCAAATAATCCTACTAAGAGAACTATATCTGAGATAACAACTCCACCGGCCCTTGAAGTTAATGAAAATCCAACATTTTTGAAACCTAATACAGATCAGAGGAGGAAAAAAGTCAGGACTGATGACAAAAAACTACCAGTGGAAGACCTTTTACACCCAGCCAAACCAATGTTTGAGGACAAAACAATAAAACACGCGTTAACATATGACGAGATCATCGACTTCTTTGAAAACGTCCACGGCTCGCCTGATCCAAGATTTATCCATTCCTTACGAAAAGCAGGATAAAATCAAAATACAGAACAAAATCAAGAAACAATTAGAACTGAAGTCGATTAGCGACATAGAAGATAGTGATATGTCTCAGGAGACATATTAGTCCGGCACTTTCCTTTCTAAAAAAAAAATCACATCGATACTTCAATGGAACATCAATGGATATCATACCCAATACGAAATGTTGAAAATTATTTTGTCAAAATATACTCCATCCATATTAAGCTTACAAGAAACCCACTTCCGACACGACACTTTTCACAAACTCTTGAACTACAACTGTTTCCATAAAAATAGACCCAATCAACTTATAGCCAGTGGTGGTATAGCTATCTACATAAAAAAGTCAGTAGAGGCAGAACTCATTCCTATTACGACAAATCTAGAAGCAGTAGCGGTGTCGATTACAGAATCAAGAGCAATAAATATCTGCAACATTTACATTCCTCCCGGCCATAAACCTAGTATTAACGAACTCACCGAACTTTTTCATCAGATACCGGTACCTCGAATAGTGACAGAAGATTTTAACTCACATAACCATATTTGGGGTTCCAAAAAACCACCTCAATGGGTCGTAAAATTGAAAATCTTATGAATATAACCAATCTCAATCTCTTCCAAGACGGTAGAAACACTCGCTTCAATAGAGCTAACGGGAAATCATATTCAATTGATTTATCATTTTGCGAACCGGAATTTGCTATGGTTCTGAAATGGAAAGTATTTTCAGAACCATGGTAATGATCATTATCCTATCATTAAAACTAAAGAGAGATCAGAATTCTCTTCTACTCCACCCTCGAAATGAAATCTAAAAAATGCGAACTGGAACTTCTATGAATCCATCATAGATAATAAAGTATCAACTATGAAAGAAAATGGAATATCACATCTTAACATAGACCAGCTTGTTGAGCAATTTTCACAGATGATAATTGAAACAGCAGAAATAAGTATTGGAAAANAGTTGAAACTCACAAACGAATTCGCAATGAGTCGTTTTCGAACAATCCTACAACGACTGCGCCAATTATTTCGAAGGATTTGCTTTGAGACTTTTTAAAAACTTTATTTGTACATTTAAGGCAAATAACTACAATTGAATGACATGAATAAGAAAACAAGGTGTATAAATAAGTTCGCATATGACGCAATGCTGAGTAAGCAGGCTGGATCGGTTAACGACCTGGTCTGGGAACATGCATCTGTAATGTTATACCGGTGTACTATCAGTTCCTGATATAACTCCCTAATGCAAATCTACAGGTCATTAATAAGATCCAAACTAGACTAAGGGGCAATCATATATAACTCGGTAAAGAAGACAGTTCTAAAACAACTGGATACCATTCAGAATAATGCCATAAGAATTGCAATTGAAGCCTTCTGCACTAGTCCGGTAAACAGCATCCGTTGTGAAGCAGGCGAACCATCATTATCTTCTCGGAGACAACTCCTGACTCTTACATATGCAGCTTCTGTCAACTCATATCCAGAAAACCCAGTTCACCACAACGTCGTCGCAAACATATTCAAAAACACTTTTGCTAGAGAGAAAAGAGCTGATCTTCTATTCTATGAGAGATACAACCGCTACCTATCCAGTTTACGTCTTCCACTTCCAAATATTATGAATACTTCAAAGATATCAAACCCTCCTTCCTGGACAATTCCTCAAATACAAACAAACATAAGTCTCATCCAGTACAACAAAAATGAAACCAATCATGAGATAATTAAGACAGAATTTCATCAACTAATAAACCAATATGAGGACTTTTGTCTGATATACACGGACGCATCAAAAACCGAAGAGGGTGTTGGGGCAGCTTTCATAAGTTCTGACTACAGAGCCTCCTTCAAATTACCCAAAGAGAGTACAGTATTCACAGGGGAATTATATGCTATATTGAAAGCATTAAATTTCGCCGAAGTAAGGAATCTAACAAAATGCCTTATTGTGACAGACTCGCTGAATGCACTTGAGGCAATTGAAGAACTATACACCAACCACCCCATCATACTCCTCATGAAAAGAGATATAAACTCTCTACTACAAAATGAAGAATCACAAATTCATTTTATTTGGATTCCATCCCATATAGGAATAGCAGGTAATGAGATGGCGGACAAACTAGCAAAGAAAGCTATTACCAACCCGATTACAGCAACAGAACTTCAACCCTTTTACAAACATATCCTCACCAGCTGTTGGCAATCCCAATGGAATGAATCATCTTCAAAATTATCCAGCATCAAGGCATCAGTTCTACCATGGAAGCACACACCTAATAACAGTCGAAAACAAGTAATCCTCTCACGACTTCGACTGAGTCATACACGCGCTACTCATGGATATCTTCTGACTGGTGAACAGCAACCTAAATGTACAGTGTGTATGTAATTCACTTTTAAGTGTTGAACATATGCGTTGAACCCAATGCGTTCTATATCATAATGATAGACTCAATTTCAATATTACCCGTTCACTCAAAGACATATTAGGAGAATATTGTAATACTGACAATCTCTTAGCTTTTCTCAAACACATCAATATGTTACACGAAATATAGCACCAGCATAATCTGTATCACTGAACCTACGCTAATAACCCTACGTGGTTGAAGCGTCTTTTTTAATAAAAAAAAAGTTTTGATATTTAGTCACTATCACATTTGAATATTTGATTCCATTGGTTCAATTTGATTAGGACATTGAGAATGATAGAAATTGTGATGGTGATGCATGACTATGCCCTGACAAGATTCAAGAAAAATGACACCTTAGATATTAATTTCACGCAGTTTTATCGCTGTTTGTAAAAAGCGTTTTACCAACGTTTTGGAGGTATTGCCCCCCACTTATATTTATTTCATTCTTTTATCATCTTTATAACTTCAGCTATCAAATATCCAGTAATTAGGACACAGGTCTTCCGGAAATAATGCATGCATCGCTGTTATTTCCATGTTAAGCCTATTCATTTACAGATATATAGAAATTAACGTGTATGATATACAGAGTGACCCATTTGACAGCGGGCCACCTCTCTAAAACTGTTATTTATTATCCGATTCAGAAGTTTTTTTTTTCAATAGATAGAGCGTCAATAGTTCTATTAGAGTGCTGTGAAGTCGAAATATAAATAAAATTTTCAAGGCCTACTTCGAATTTTTTTCAAGGTCAAAAATCCAAAAAACATACTAGCGATTTTTTTATATGAAATTTGACGACGCCACTGGATTTGTGATGCTTTCAAATGGTTGTGACTGAAATTTCAAGATNTTACTTGAACTATGAAGCATCCTGCAAATCATGCGCAAATACCTGTTGCAAGAGATAGAAAGCAATAGCCTTTTCTATATCATCAAATAAAAGTGAAGCTTGTTCTTGACAACGTAGAGTTCCTGGCAGAATCTCGCCATTTCCTCGGAAGTCGAAACTTGTGCGAGCTAAAGACTAACGAGGTTTTAACTTTTTTAACGTGTTATTCTTAACATGGGTTGGACGATAGCGAGTGGAAATCGAGCGTTCTGTCTGCGGCTTGGACCATTGACTCACACATCGGCCAATTGACTCAGTGAAGGGAGCACCTCTACGTCGAACCGCCCGGCTACCGACCGACTTTAAAAGTTTTGTAATAAGTGGAGTAGTGAAATAAATTTCTATTTTCGTTATAATAAGTGTAATACACTCAAGAACCCACAAGAAAACTGTATCAATAAATATTGGAATTTAACCCTGAAGAGGAATTCAAGAGTATTTTCAGATCTGAAGTGGGAATCAGCTAACATTCAGAAGGGGACTACTATTTACAAGCGTATATACAGGGGATCGACAAACCAGGCGTAATTTGGATCCCTCGTGAACTCGAGTAAATACAGTAGTTCGAGGAAGTAGGGTTTGTAACAATATGACATTGTGGCGAGGTGCTAATTAAGACTGCTTAATTAATATTCCATACCTCAACTCGGAGCAAGTGGCGAGATTAAACTGAAAGCGAGTCAGCACGGTTCATGCGATGTAACATAATTACATATTCTTCGGTAAACAAATAACCCCGCAGACGAAAAAAAATACAAAATGATAGAACCTACACTGAGAGAGGCAGATGAGTTTTCATTTCGTTCCATCCAATCATAGTTATGGTTTGTATAGAATGTGCATTCGTCTCTAAACAAATATTTTTTATGTAGTTTCTATTTGCAATCAAAGGCTAGGATATTAGCTCATAAAACAGCATTCTCTTGTCAAAGGCTTATTTATTTCATGTACTTTTTCTACGGATGCTATACGATGGGCCACTTCTCTCATCGCTTTCATACGTTAAAAACGAAAGATTTCTCACGCAGTGAGAAATATCCGCCATTACAGTGAGAAATAATTTCTCAATTTTATCACGATAACCCAAGTCAGTCATGAATTGTTACATGTCAGATTGATATGACACCTTCTCCATGTTGACAACGCTACGCCGACGATTCGCGTGCAATATCCAAATAGCCCATTGTCAGCGTTTCCATAATAACAAAACCGAAGCACTGCAAAATTATTGCTGTCAACTTACCCAACAAAAATATTTTTATTGTTGATTGTTATAGTATAAACCAGGGGTCTCCAAACTTTGACTAGGATAGTCGCAAAGTGCGTGACCTAAGCAAACTTACGTTTTTTTTGCATTTCAATTATTATTGTGTATTGTGACTCTTAACGACATCTAGTGGCGAGTAGTGGTACTAAGTACTATCTTTTTCAGCTACCCGCTAGGTGGCATTAGGCGTAATTAGATATTTGGAATTACCGCGTTGGTTCGAGAAAGTTCTGGTTCTAGCTAGTGTATTCCGATCACCTCGAGATGGCAGTAATAATTGCATATAAAAAGGCTAGCGGCGCAACTGCGAGTTAGTCTGCGTAGGAAAGGCGAAGGAAGCGAAACTGTCTATTGTGAAATAAAGTAACACCCGTCAATAANAAAACCTCTAATTTTAATAGGTGTAATTCACAATTGTGTGTGAAATATGATGAATTTGGAAACACCTTACTGTCTCTTATGTTCCAGGTGAAAATTTTGATACAGTTTGTATGCACAAATAATATTTCTTTGTGGAAATTTGAAAAAAGGGGGTTTTACTTGAAAAAAATTACACACTTGTAATTTGATACAGAAATATAGAATCTGACAATCGCATTCTGGGTTACAAACAATGGTTTTATGAAGCATAATATTTTTTTCAGAAATCAGTAGTGGAGTTTTTTTCATATGGTGCAGACTTTTTGGAAAGCAGTGTATATTCTTGTAAATCATTTGATTTAGGATTTCATTGTTGAAATTTATCGTGCCTTGATATGAGACCGCAGAGCCTGCAATGCGGCTAGATGCATTAACTGTATGGCGCATATACTTTTCGATTTGAAAATGTTTCGATTCGAATAAAAAATGTGTTATTATACCAATAAGTTTTGTTTGAAATATTGCGATTTCTGAAAATCAAATATATTTTCGCGAGGTTATATGAATCACTGAAGTGTAGTATTTCGTTTATCATTTCGGTCTCTTGTACGATTGGTGGCTATTCGTTTTGTTTACAGTGAGTTGAGAAAATTAAATTGACCAAAAAATGAAAATTTCACAACGAGCTGAATCCAACAGAAGTTGTTCGTGAAAGAAGTACAGCGAAGCAAATGGTCGCCTGTTTCTTCGGGTCATGTGGCCACTGTTCCTTTGAGCAACGTTTGAGCAACGTCAATCGAATTGATGACCCATCCTCCGTACAGGCCTGATTTGACACCCAATGATTTCTTCTTGTTCCCAAATATCAAAGGTACACTCCGTGGTCGATACGAGCCTCGAAGAAACAGTTGAAGCGTTCAAAAATCATGTTTTGGAGAAGTCGCAAGATGAATGGAAAAACTACTTTGACAAATGGTTTGAAAGAATGCAGAAGTGTATTGAGGAATATTTCTAAAAACAATAAAGCAATAAAGCTATTACCGGAATATACATTGTTTTGGTGAGTTTCATTCGAGGTTTCTCAGTAGAATTAGGGTCTAGTCACTGTCATACTCTTATCGAATTGATCCTGTGAATAACTGTAAATGCATTTAAACAAAGTTTTGATAGGAGTCCGGTTCTAACTGAGTGAACAACAGGTGTACTTATCAGAATCGTTTAAAACTATTAGTTTATTAGTGAAATAAACCATTCGAAAATTTTACGGATTTCACACGTCTTCACAAAATTGAAAACCACTTGGAGACCCGTAAGTCCATTGTTTTTTCTTAAGTGAATTCATCTACAATACAAGAACATAGTAAATTGCTGTCAATCCAAGGACGAATACTATCTGTTATCATCGCCCCAGGAAGCAGCGTGCAGGTCCGTACTAGACCTCGATGAAACCTGCTTTCAATTATGGATGAAAATTCATCGGCGGGTACTTCTGAGCAAAGGAGTACCAATAACGCTACAAGATTGTTTTCCACTGTTTTAAACCAACCAAACATGCCGAAGTTCCCCACTACAAAACAAGCAATTCTATTTAATGCCCTAGATAACTTGAAGTTAGAAGACTATCTCCTTGCTTCAGGAGAAAAAGTGAACCCGAAGGATATCCTTTTTTCCTCAAGAATCTCAAAACAACAGAGTATGCATATATCTGTCCAGCGAAGAAAAAGTTGAAGAATTCATGAACAACGCTAACGGAAAAATTGTTATCAACCAAGAAATCCATACAGCTCGAAGACTAATCACCCCCAAAGAAAATCTATTAATTTCAAATGTGTGCCCTTCTATTTCCAATAGTTTCTTGGAGCAGGAATAACGCAAATTAAATCTGAACCTGGTGTCACCAATTTTTTTTTTTTTTTGAGAATAGAAGTTTCTAATTCCGAATACAAACACATTCATAGCTTTCGAAGACAAACGTACGTTACTTCTATAGACCATCCAAAATCCCCCAATCAATAATTATAAACTTTGACGATACACCCCTACCGTATATACCTCTCCTTGGATCATCAGCTATGCTTCAGCATTGTTTTCTGATAGGCGTCAGTCCATTAAACCTACTGTGTAGGTATATAGAGACTGGCTTGAACGTTTGAAGTTCCATTTGCTTTAGATTTCTCTTATTGGTTGTGAAAACTGTTTTTCTTGAAAAACAACCATAGCCGTTGCATGTGTTGTACGTTTTCCATCGAGAGTTTCTTCGTTCAAGTCAAAATTATCAATACTTGCTCGAATGTAATTATTCTTCTCATTCGAAACTTGTCCTAGACATTTGGGTACATATACATTTCCCCTGTCATCAATTTCTTGTTTGGCTAACGAAGTTGTTACTTGACGGACTTCGTTATATGAACAAGTAAGTCCAAGTGAGGAAAGCGTATCTAAAATGTGTTTGCTTGGAATGTGGTGATACAGATGCAAACCCAGACCGACATGAAACGAATTTCTTCTATGAGACTTGTCGAAAAGCCCCAATATAATATTGCTTGGAATCGCTGCTAATTGACTTGTTTTCCCATATTCAGCCTGTAAAAACATGAACATCAAAATACTTGAATCGAAAGAACTTCAACTACAATATTTACCTCTTCAAATAACTTTGCATCAATATGCCATGACACGAATAGATGTAAAATATTTGGAACCTCATTCTGAAACTCATTCCTATTGATATTATCTGTTGTTGGAAATCCACTCTTTGGTTCAAACGAATCCATTGCATTTCGTATAATGGCGGCAGTTCTTAATAAAATTTGAGTTTCAGACATTTCTTTGGGGAGTGTAATATTCGCCTGAACATCACTATTACATGTTGAAGAGTAAGCTGATTCTTCGGGTGAGTTTGCAGATATATTAGAAGCCGCCTCCTTATTTTTGTGAGAATTTATGTTTCTTTTGGATATGTAGTGACTATAACATTTTTCTCACTTGTTGTACAATATACTAATCTTCCGTTCATAGTGGTAAAAGTCATGTCTTTTGAGCTATTTCTTGACGGTGGTAGCTGATATATCATTCTCACGAGTAACTGTTGTCGTGGACTGCAGAATAAGAAATAAAAATGCGCTTTTTTATCAAATACTTTGGTTCAATTTTATTCTAAATACGATGTATTCCCCTGAACAATTTTTTTCTCTTATACATTACAAACTTGATTTAACCTGTGATAACTTTGGAGCTGTTTCAATCCTATTTTGGCGGTAAAGTTATTTTCGAATCATCATGTTTTCCAATCTCCAATTCACACACTAATAACTCCGCAACAAGTTATCCACATTTAAAACAATAAAGGCTGTTTCATGGAGAAATATCTTTCAAGCGAAGGGCCACAGGACCCTCCTTTCTTCAAATTGAAAGGGGTTTATTTTTAGTAAATTAGTAGATTCATTTTTTGGTAAAAAAAATTTGACTTTCTTCTCATCCCACTTTTTTTGGTTGAAGATGGAGTAGTCCAAACATTTTGTTCCCAAAAACCTTCCTTTCTATTGAAAAAAGTTGATAGCCCCTCTCTCACACGACTGACTTTTTCATCAAAAGTGTTGAAAATGTGTGCATACAAATTTTGTCTGACCTTGATATCATGGCCAGTTCAAAAGTTGAGAAAGAGGGGGGGCTATTTACGTCCGCGATAGGACGAACATTTTTCGGACACCTTTAATATGATGTTTGTGAGATTTAAAATGAAATTCCAGATTAACGCCTTTTATTTGGTGAGTTTCTGATTGAAAATAATGTCATGCAATTTCATTAACTCGAGTGATGGGATTGTTATCAAGTTCATCAGAGAACTGTAATACACTTTTCCCCTCAGAAAAAGACAATAATACACTTTTCTTTTCAGAAAAAGACAATATGTAATATTTAGTAATGATAAGATCAGGTTCAGTTCTTCCTGTAGCTTGAGGCAGTCTTCACAATCCTAAATAACTTTGTATATTTCCCAAATAAGAGTCTTGACGCAATCCATTTTGAATATATAAATGAGGGGAATCAGTGAAGGATAAAACAATTTTTCAGTAGAAAACCCATCATATGGTCCGGGCCAATCCTGAGCTTCTATAATGCGTGTTTCATTCATTTGATTATTCATTGTTTAAGAATCATTTGAGAAGTCGAGGGTATTAGTTAGTTCCAAGTTATCAGCTGAATTATATGTATTAGATTTTTCATATTGTGTTTGTGGAGCACGACCTCGTAACATATTATCACTGACAGTGTCACCAGGTTATCTTCATCAAAACATAGTAGGCGGTTGACGAGAGTTCTGTGGAGTATGGTGGGTGAGGCAGAACTTCGATACTCAATTCATTCAATTTTGAGACGGTGATTTGTGAAATATGCGGACGGGCGTTGTCGTGGAGCAGGATCAGACCTCTGCTACCGGCTGCTACCGACGCAATTTTCGGTACATTTCGTCGATTTCCCCACAATAGGACTCTGCTGTGAGGATTTGGCACAGTTGCAGAAAGTTATAGTGAACCACACCAGCCGCTGACCACCATTCAGTAACCATGGTGTTTCTTGGTGGGGTTTCGCCTTTGGGAAATGTATGGGTGGCTCATCGGAGTCCAACCACTGTTCTGAACGTCATTGTCACCTGTTGTCGTATGGGATTCACTTTCACCACACGTGACGATCTGATCTAAAAAAGGATCATTTTGGAGGCGCAGAAGCAAAGAAGAGCATACTTCGAAATGTGACCATTTAGGTCGATCGATCAAATCGTGGGGTACCCACTTTACTACCTTTCCAATACGTTTTGAGCCATCAACAACCTCATGGAAGCTTTCGCCCAGTTCTTCCACCATCCGACGCACCGTTTGTGATGGGGCACTCTGGCTATCACGCTGGTGATGGGTCTCCAAATACTCGTCCTGCATTACTGTAGCCACTTCGGGGCTCACATTCACAAAACAACTTCAAACTCTTGAGTTCATGAACACTATCATTGCCAAACGCTTGGTTAATTTTTCGGGTTGCTTAGGCAGCGCTTTGGTTCAATTTAAATTCGTGGAGAAGAACTGACAAAGAATCGCTTAACGACATCATATAGAAATAAGCTGAAGGAAGCCAAAAAAGGAAAAAAATGAAAAGCATCGATATATAGAGTACAAAATTTTCCATGGATCAGTATATGGCACGACACAGTAGAATGAATATGTATCAAGATATCGAGCTACAGAAACACATTACATTATGAAGATACAAAATTTTGAAACATCCCTTATTATACATACTCGTACATGATATTTTCCACGAAGTAAAAAAAAAGTTAACTTTCATTTTTCTCAAAAATATTCATTTATTCATCTGTTTCTATTCTGTTCCTTTCGAAGTAGTCCCACTCACTTGTGCCAGCGTTTTTTTTCAGTCCCGATATGCGCTTTTTGGTATGTCCTTGAGCTCTCTCCTCAATGGTGGCAAAACGCCATCCTTTCATGGATCTCTTCAATCTTGGGAACATGAAAAAGTCACATGGGGGCAAATCTGATGAATACGGTGACTGTGGTATGATTACGAACAAGCAACGACGAGTGAGCAGGTACATCATTATGATGCAAAAGCCATTAATTGTTATTACACAATAACGAACGTTTTCTTCGTATTGCTTTCCACAAACGGAGCATAACTTCAAGATAATACTCCTTATTGACTATACGACTCTGTGGCAAGAACTCCACTACGCCACGGTAATCGAAGAAAACAGTGAGTAAAACTTTGACATTTGATGAAAGTTAGCGTGCTTTTTAAGTCTTGGCTTTCCTGACCTCTCCCATCGGGACGAGTGGACTTGTCATAACCATATACCCATAATTCATCACCAGTTATGACTCTTTTAAGTAAATCTGAATCGCCGTTGATGTCAAAAATTTCTGAGCGATGCTCATGCGATGTCGTTTTTGGTCAAAATTTGGCAATTTTGGAACGAACTTCGCTGCCACAGGATTCATGCCCAAAATTTCCGAAATATGTGCATAGCATGAACCAATCGATATGCCGACCACCCCAGTAACTTCTCTAATAGTGATTCGACGATTCTCCCTAACATTTTTTTTCACTTTTTCAACATTTTTATTTGTTGTCTGGGGCGTCCAGGGCGAGCGTTGTCATTCACATCTTCTTGACTTCTGTGAAAAGTGTGTACCACTTGTAAATCTCTGTCTGACGCAGAATACAATCACCGTATGCTAATGTCAAAATTTCGAATGTTTTTGAGCACTCAATTACATTTTTTACACAAAATTTAATGCAGTCTTTGATAAATTTATTTTGGTAGAAGAAAATCGTAAAACACTCCTTTTATGCCTCTCGCCAACAAACTAAACATGTTAAACAGCAGAAACTGTAAATATATATTTGAAACGAGTGTACCAAAATAAAAATTGAAAATATCGCAAATCGAATGTACGTAGTCCGCGAAAATTGAACATTCACCTTCATTTTCAACATACCTCGTACACTGATTTGACAATTATTATACAGGGTGTTTATTAAACATGCGGTAAAAAATGAAGGGACTATTATTTGGACTATTCTAAGGATATTTTGTCCCATGATGATTTTTGATGAGGCGCTTTGTTTCGAAGATACAAGGCCAAAAAGAATTTCGACAATAACAATTTTGGTAATTTTAAAATTATTAACGTAGCCGAAATAAAAGTATAGCGTACTTCACTGGGCCTACCAAGTAATGAAAAATCTAACAATTCCACTAAGTACTGTGTATCTCAAAAACCAGAGCTAATAAAAATTTTTCATTGTTATTTTCGTTTTTATCACCCCAAAATTAGTAGAAATTGCCTAATTTAGTGTAGGAAACATTCAAAAAATATTTTTTGTTGTGTTGTGTTATTAACGTAGCCGAAATAAAAGTATAACGTACTACACTGGGCCTACCAAAATAAAAAATCTAGCAATTCTGTTGTACCTATCAACAACATTTCGATTACTACAAACGGCTGCAGACACTCAATTTGAATAGTATGTCTCGTAAGTGATCCTGGTGTTTTCGAAAGAGTTCGGGAGTCGATGAGGTGATTAGATTCTTGCATCCGAGCGGGGGGTAGTTATTTTCGACAGTTTTTGTAGATTAAGAACCATTAAATATAATGTTAAATGTAAAATTCATCAAAGGACAAAATATCTTTAGAATAGTCCAAGGAATAGTCCTTTGAATTTTTGCCGCATATTTAATAAACACCCTGTAGAACTGAGTCGTCAGTAGATTTTCACTCTCACTGTAAAGCACTGGCTCTATTCCGCAGTCTAATTGTATTATGTTGTAAATAACACTGTGATACATATTGCTGGATATGCTTCTGTTGTGATATAATTATTTAAGTGCGCACAATCACAAATGTCATAACCTCAATTGTTTTTACGTGCACCATTACAGTGGCATGACCAAACAAACTCCATAATATGGTTTCTTCAAATGAGAATGCATTTTTCTATTACCCCTCTTATCGGCTTCGTTAAGAAACTGGGTTTATTTGGCCGAATGAGAATGGGTGTGAGCTACAATAAACCCTTGTGGGTTGCGGTGGAGGGTCGAATATACCCACTCACTTCAGACCTATCTACCTACCCCTCCTTATTGAGTATACAAAGTAGATTGAAACTATTTTTTTCATCTTTTTTGAAAAGAAAGGCAAGCAAACCTCTAATTTTTTTTGTAACCTATCAAAACTGTTGAAAAAATCTAGTCAGTGTGGGAGGTATATAAAGTTTATGACATCTTTCCTTACGAAACATCATCTATGGGATCGAGAGAAAACTCGATCTACGAATATCAAAGGTAAATAGTTGAGTTCGGCGAAACATTCGTGGTTCAACCTAGCACCATTGATGAGATCTATGACAAATCGAAACATTGTTGTCTGGTGTTGGATCACGGACGCTTTTTTTTGATGATCTGGTTTCATCAAGTAATCAGTGTTGTAATTAATGGTTATACCACACTCAGGTATTAAATCTTTTGGTGGGAAATTTCATGTATTGCTATGAATATTTCATCAACGCCCTTCACTCAATCGTCACTTGAAGGCAAACTAAATTTTTCGGGCTATCGTGTTGGCGAATATTTTAATTTTTGTGTATGGCCCCAAGAATCCAATATATTACTTTGCTGACGACCGCACACTGTTTCGTCATTCCATTTGAATTCCAGAACATCGGCGGCGGATGCACATATTCATCGGCAGCAGTACGTTGCAGATCTTAATGAGGATCTAGAAGTAAATTCGAATTGGGATGAAAATAACCAGGTTTAATTCAATGCCACAAAAACTCAGACATCGGTTTTCTCTAAGAAGAAAAATGTTTCCGAACCGGATATAATAATGTCAGAACAGACACTTTCTGCTTCGATATGTTTTTTGGGGGTTGAAATGGACACCAATATGTCTTGGCACAATCATGTCGCTGGAATTGCAAAAGTTGCTTCTCAAAAACTTGGAACTAGAACCAGAAAACTGTACACACCTCAAATCAGACCTTCTTTGGAGTATTATTCTCATGTAAGGAGCTCCGCCCTTAAGCATACCCTGAAGCTGCTGGATTCCATCAAGAAAAGAGCCATCCGCCTGATTGGAGACGCAAACATCACTTGCAACCTTGATAGTCTGGAACATCGAATAAAAGTTAGAGATTTGTCTCTCTTCTATAGATATTTCCACGGGAAGTATTCAAGTGACTTGGCCCACTTGATTCCACCAAGAGCAGTACATATCAGAACTGCTGTGGCTGCTCATCGTTTTGAGGTTCAACTCAGTACACCTCGAACGTCACTGTTCAAAAACTCTTTCATTTGAAGAACTGCGTTTATGTGGAATTAACAAAATTCCTGAGAACGTTTTTCCAAATGGATTCAATCTCCTGTGCCTTTCGCACAGGCACCGCTCTTAGAGCGCCTTGAGGATTTTCCTACAGTGCTTGTGTTTTGCCCTTAAAAAAATTGTGTCATTTATTTGATTCTACAATTATAACACCGTATAGAAGTAAACACAAGTAAGTTCACTCTCCGCTATATTTGGGTCAAGATTCCCCACCTCAAATTTTATGCGTGGCCCACCTAGAGCGCAACCGACTGAATCTGAGGCGTTTACCAAGCGAGCCAAATTGAGGCATAGAATATTATTACAGAGTGAGTCGGTAAGTGGTGGTTTTGTATTTGTGAAATATTTGTGTCTAGTTTCAAAATGAACAAGTGTCGAGCTGTTGGTTGCTGAAATTTGCAGGGTGATGTCGGCAATAATTATTTTCGATTTTCAACTGACGAAAAAAGGTATGTTTTTGCTAGTATTTATTATGTAAGATTGAAGGAATGGTCATATAACGAAAATCGTAAAATGAATTGTTATAGACCAAATTAAGTAGTGGGGACATTCATATTCAAAAATGTTTGATGAAATTAATTTGATGAAATAGAATTTTACGAATAGTATATGCCTCACAAGTAATGATATAAAATGACAAAACAATAGGAGTTCCACTGAAAATCCATAAAGGAAAATAATTGTTGAACCACATCAAGTTTTTGATTTGGCTAGTATGTATCTGTAGGAGAAATATTACTTTCACTGAAATCTCTGTATCATCATTTCAGATTTAGGTTTTAATTTTTATACACTCGCCAGAAAAGAAGTGAAGGACACTCCTACATATTGACGAAGAATATAAACCAGGAATGCATGGAACATTATTTTGGTCAACTGGGAATAACGTGTGTAAATGCCAGAAACCCAACTCCTATTCAAATTACCAGAGTTTTTAAAAACACATTTACTCTTCAATATTTCACACAGGCAGAAGGAACTAACTGTCTAGAAGATACTAGTGGGATTCTATCTAATATTACATATGCTCACATAAATAGTTTAAAAATATCCCTATAAACTTTTGAGAGTACGGACAAATGATTAGAGAACTCTAGCCACTCCCGAAGATAACATCTTAGGCTATGATCATTTCGTTCCACCCAATCATAGTTATGGTTTGTATAGAATGTGCATTCGTCTCTAAACAAATATTTTTTATGTAGTTTCTATTTGCAATCAAATGTTAGGATATTAGCTCAAAAAACTGCATTCTTTTGTCAAAGACTTATTTATTTCATGTACTTTTTCTACGGATGCTATACGATGGGCCACTTCTCTCATCGCTTTCATACGTTTAAAACGAAAGATTTCTCACGCAGTGAGAAATATCCGCCATTACAGTGAGAAATAATTTCTCAATTTTACCACGATAACCCAAGTCAGTCATGAATTGTTACATGTCAGATTGATATGACACCTTCTCCATGTTTACAACGCTACGCCGACGATTCGCGTGCAATATCCAAATAGCCCATTGTCAGCGTTTCCATAATAACAAAACCGAAGCACAGCATAATTATTGCTGTCAACTTACCCAACAAAAATATTTTTATTGTTGATTGTTATAGTATAAACCAGGGGTCTCCAAACTTTGAAGCCTTCGGGCCATAATGCCCTTAACTATATTTCTAGACTAGGATAGTCGCAAAGTGCGTGACCTAAGCAAACTTACGCTTTTTTGCATTTCAATTATTATTGTGTATTGTGACACTTATCGACATCTAGTGACGAGTAGTGGTACTAAGTACTATCTTTTTCAGCTACCCGCTAGGTGGCGTAATTAGATATTTGGAATTACCGCGTTGGTTCGAGAAAGTTCTGGTTCTAGCTAGTGTTTTCCGATCACCTCGAGATGGCAGTAATAATTGCCTATAAAAAGGCTAGCGGCGCAACTGCGAGTTAGTCTGCGTAGGAAAAGCGAAGAAATCGAAACTGTCTATTGTGAAATAAAGTAACACCCGTCAATAAAAGTATTTTGATTTGACTTATTGTTTTTATGTGTGATTTGTTAGTGTGGAAAAGAATAAAGCCGGAATTATATTGTTGTGTCGTGGTGTGTTGTGATACTCTCTGACGTGACGGCGAGTGTGCATACTATTCTGTCGTGTCGGGGCGCATTCTGACGTTATTTCGAGTCAATACAGTGGTGGCCTTTAGAGTAAACGCATGCGAGCATCTACAATGCTTTCCTCCGATAGTGATATTCGAGAAAACCGCGTGTCTGCTAATGTGAAGTTTACTTAAAAAGAAAAGAAAAAAGAGAGGATATTGGGTTCATCCAGTAAATGATCTGAGAGGTAGTCGAAGCGAATATCATTTACTAGTGCTGAAGAAAGATTTCATCAATATTTCAGGATGTCAAAAAATCAATTTGAGATATTACATTCTATGGTAGAAAATAATATTGAAAAAATGCAAACCCGTATTTTCTAACAAGTTCATAAGTTCGTCCGACATCTTGTGCACAAATAAATACAAACGACTATTCTCTACTCTAGATAGTTAACGCATCAGATTAGAAACATACTAGTGTGGAGTGTTGTGACGCGTCATAACCCCACCATCGTTCTGATGCCGATCGGGAATCGACTGATCGCCATCACGACAGATCGCGTCCCGACACACTGCACTTTAGTAATATAATTCTAAACATATTGAATGCATGGATACGATATACTTGTGGCGCGTCACGACACAATAATATTGTAACGAATTAAAGAATTAACTGTGTTAAACAAATTCATTTTTAACAATACTTCACTATCACAACTAATTTATATATACCACTTAGCAACTTACGCTCAATTTATCTTCACTGTTTGTTAACCGCTCGATTAGCTTTCTAGATAAAGACTCCGACTGACTGACTGACTGCCGCTCGGGACGGAGAGCGGTCTTTTTATATCGTCAACGAACGCTCCGGATCTCTCTAGGGATTTCGGCACTGGCCTAGACTATTAGCGGTGGGTTGTCGAGTGCATTCCTTTCGCGATGAGCCATTGTTTATTCGCTGGCTGCGATATCGGTCAGGGCCGGCTTCAAATTCGTTACAATATAATTCCGGCTTAATATGGTTGTAATTTGGAAGTAACTTTCAGTATTTGCTTGAGAAAGCTATTGTATAGCGAAACACGTTTTAATATCGATTTTCATCAAGTATCGGCCAGTTCTATTCAATTAATTTTCCTTTTGACTATTTATTTCTTCTTTTTACATGTCTAATAATTTATTATACTTTGAAATTTGACAATAGAAATTTGAAAACAAATGTTATAAAAAAATCAAAAACTCATCATTCTGAAAAACCTTTAGAATAGATGAGCATAAATTCTTGACATAAATTGTATAATCTGACCTTGTTTATAAACAAATTCAAAAACTTATCTTATGAAGAATCAAACTGAATTGGATAATTCGCCATTATTGAATCTGTTCATTTCAAGGTTAAAATAGTTATGTATATTTGACGTTCTTTCAGGTTAGAGTATAAAATGGTTGTAATTTGGAAGTAACTTTTAGTTTATGCTTGAGAAAGCTATTGTAT